>APFE031583391.1:118927-151324 GCA_000404065.3 Pinus taeda | reverse complement strand
TGCCCCAATTGCAAGCAGCAAAGCGAAACCATTTAGCACCTCATGGATTCTTACAACTTGACCAACCAATTATGGGAAAAACTTAACTTCAAGTGTCAAAGAGCTTTCAGAATCTTAGGGGACATCAAAAGTACCATTCATAATTGGGCCCCTACTCCCTATAATAGTAAGATTCTAAATTCTCTATGGACAATCCTAGCGGGTCTACTTTTATGGACAATTTGGAAGGAAAGAAACAAGAGAATCTATAAAAACCAATGCACTCCCCTTGACATCATTTGGAGCAATTTCTGCCAAAACATTCAAGAAACCTTAGCTCTCCATAAATGGAAAGTAGAGGACCTCCCCACTCAGGGACAAGAACAAAATATTTGGGACAATTGGAATATACAGATTCCGCAGGTTCAGGATGATCACAATATCTCCACTACCACTACTAGGTCATCCACTAAATGGAATACCCCTCCAACAAATGTGATCAAAATAAACTTCGATGGGGCCTCAAGAGGCAACCTAGGAAAAGTAGGATATGAAGGCATATTTAGGAATCATGAAGGCAAATCTCTATTACTATACTTTGGATCAATTGGTTGGGATACGAATAAATCAGCAGAATTGGAAGGATTATCGCAAGGAATGTGTCTGGCTCATCAACATAATTTTCACCTTGTTATAATAGAAGGGGATTCCCAAATCCTCATCAACATGGCTACCCAAATACAACTAGGGACCTCGGCTTTAAAAGTGGCTACTAGTTGGAGACTAGCGGATCGTTTAGAACTCATTGAACAATGGCTAAAAAATAGGAGAGATATCACCTTTAATCATGTCAAGAGAGAGGGCAACAAGGTTGCTGATCTTCTGGAAAATACAGGGGTAGACTATGATCAGGTACTCCAATCAAGATCCCTCACCATCCTCAGTGATAGCACTCAATTACAAGAATGTACTGACCTGGTGCACAAAGAAGCAAAACTCCCGGATGCAGGTGTACGCCAAGACTAATCTGATGGCAGAGGAATGAGATGGCAAGTGGCATAGCCACATGGACACCTGTAAGCCCTCACATAAAGCAATTAAACCGTTTCACAGCAGCAGTAAATGCCATTCAATTCGGCATTCGAATCAACTCACCAGTGCCATCATGCCTCAGCTCTGCATCATGGAGCCCTCAGGTAATATTCAAGCCACCTCCTCTATTTCAACTCCTCTACATCTGAGTTGCAAGTAACCCCTGGCTACAATGGAGCCAAGTACATGCATTGCAACAAGCAGGCAATGCAACATTCTCTACTGCATAGAGTTTGGACAGGGCAACCATTACTCTCAAAGCTTGATCTGCAACTTGACTTTTGATTCTAAGCTTTTTGAGCCTTCCACCTCAGAGCTCCACTTAGTGCCGACCTCTCACAGGTAGTCTCTTCATCCCCACGCCATCATGCCCACACTGCGCCATTGAATGCAAAGCAGGAGGGAGAGGTAGACTGCCCTATTCTATGCCCTCAATAGTCTCAGACTCCTCTTCCCCCTCGGCAAATTACGCCTCAGCCCATTATCCTGATACTCGTAGTGATAGAGGCCGCATATGCATTGTCCACTCCCAACCTTTGCAAATAGCCATTCCAGCTATTGATATCCCTTCAAGCTCTCAGCAATCCAATTCATCTACCATTGCTCTCTAAATCGACCACTCATCAAAGCTACCATCACAGTCACCTTCCACGAGGAGCCATCCTGCGACGAAGGACAACCCACCAGCACAATGGAGAAGAGGGATAATGCTTAGGGCAAGCCTTCTGCAGTGGAGCGAAATCAGGAAGAACCTCTGACAAAGGATGACACGGGTGCGCTGTAGAAAGACAAGGACGACCTCGACGCCTATAGATGTTTCATTATTGAAGAACACCTGTCAGCACCGAATGACACATAATTCACCACACGTCTTCATATTTCAGGTTCCTGGCAACCAAGTCTATGGGTTTACTTTTGAATTTTTGAGCAAAATTGCTAGTCTTGAAACTGAAGTCAATAGAATATTGCTCCATGTTCATATGTTGGTTTCCCCTGCGCGGGCAACAAACTTATTTTGGACTGGACTGGTTTCCCACCTCTGGGTAGTCTCAATTTTGTTTTTGCTACATTATGCAATGAACCTTGGCTCATAACTGTAGAGGCCACAGCCTCCTTGTATCATTTTGTTACAGTAATAGATCTTAGACTTATTTAGAAAAAAAATATATAAAACTGGGTGAGAATTTTCTAAATGACATGGATCAAGCCAAATCTAATCTCAGTCGTTGATTAGGGACTTAATCTCGGTCGTTGAAGACTCAACAGGAAAAGTATAAGAGGAGGCTTGAGGGTCAATGGAGATATACCAAATTGACCAGTCAGTTCGATTTTCTCAAGCAGGGTTTTGCTGAGAGAATTGAGCTAGTGATCTGCTACAGCGAGGAGAAGTTCGACATGAGGCTGAGAATACATAACAGAGAGGCATAGATAGTGCTAGAGAGACATCATAGAACCTAGGGAGGCTAGCACAAAGGCAGTTGGGACTTACGCAGAGGCTGAGGAGGCCAATGTGGGTGACATAAAGGGCCAGAGGGCTAACGCAGAGAGCCAAGAGGTTGACACAGTGGACGCAGAGAGCTTCAGAGGCTACGTAGAGGTCATCCAGTGGGACAGACTAAGTTTTGATTGGCTGACGCAGAGACAGATATGGTGACGCAGTCCCTAAGAGGGTGACGCAATTCCAGAGAGCACGTGGAGCAGCGTTCGTTGTCCAACACAAGGAATAGTTAGAGTCACTGTGGGATCATTCATCCGATTGTTGTTCAACCAGCATATCTGTCTCTGGATAGAGATATTGCTACCAAGGAAATTCTCTAAAGGGTGAGCCATTTCTGGAACCCTAGTTGTATTCAGAATGTGCTTAATAATAAAACCCTATATATGTTGCACCGATTTTCCCGCATTTGGTTTTTCCAAGGATGATTGTCCAAAAATAATGGTGTCCCTTGTGTGATTGTCTCATTTATTTCAATTGTTGATCTGTATATGTGTTGAGGTTGCATTTGTGTTTATTTCAATATTTATATTTATAAATAACTTGTTAATGGAAAGAACATGTAGGAGATAATAAACCAAATAATGCACTAGGAATTTATGACGTGTCAGACTTAGAAATTTCAACAATTGCGGGTGATTGATACTTCTTCCATCCAATATCAAGGTTGGCCATTGCCTAGGCTAAACCTAGACACAATAATGATAATTCAACAATCTCTCCAAAATTAATAGAATTTTTTAATTATAATTGGTATATCACCAGCATCGATCCATCTTAAATTTGGATCTACTAAGAACCCTTAGAAGAATCAAATCTCTCAAAATGTAATATATTGGTTATTAATGATAATATTTATATTTATATAAATTTCACACCTCTATATATAGAAATATTATATAAATTGAAAAAAAAAAAAAAAAAAATTGTAGAATATAAGTTTGTGTATGGTTTAGTGAATATTTATTTCTTAGTTAAGTAAAATTCAAAATCTCCAAAAACATATTGTTTATATAATTATATATCCTGAAATTTATAATTATAATATAAATCATTATTATTTTTAATAATCCAAAACAACTATTAAGTTGAAATTAACCATATTCTACCATTAAAAAAAACATCATTTACAAAAATTTATAAAGAACAAAGAAAAAAATTATCCGTTTCATTTCTAGAGCTTTTCTAAAGTCTCTGTGCATGTTGAAATGACTTAATGAAAAAGTTAATAACATAGTGCCATTATTACGCCGTAAGGCATTTCCCTTTGAAATGAACTCTCCTCTGATCCTCGCTATCATTGTTATACACCATCGGATTAAGTGTTAGATGATTAAAATGTTGCCATCCATTGATCTCATAACCGACTCCTCCTTTCCCGACTCCTTACTCTCCATTGATCTCATAACCGACTCCTTACCCTCCATTGATCTCATAATTGACTCCTGTTCAATTGCATCCTACCTACTCTCGCTTCATTATTATTGCTCATTCTCCCTTCATTTCTGTGTGTTCGAATCGAATTTGAATTGGTTGCAGTCACTGCATAATTGCCTTGCACACGCCAATCTCACACTCCATCGCTACGACCCATCACAACAACAACGGTGTCTCAACTGTGTCAATTTCCGGTCAGGGAGACTCTTGAAGCGAGTCAAAGAATGGAAGTTAGAATTTGATTACATCTTTCAAGGCCTTGAAAATGAATTTTCAATGTTTGTTACTGCTCACCAGATTATCAACAAAGATCCAACTCTGGTTCTCAGCACAAAACCACTCTCTAGGAGTAACTACATCTGCATTTGCATCCGACCTGTCTTGAATGTTTTGATTGACCTAGTTTCCAAATTCAGTATCTCTTGCATTCAACTATTTCATTTTTAGTTTTATGAGCCCCATTTGGCCCCTGAAGGGCTAGTTGAATGAAGATTTTGATCTTGGTCCTACTTTGTACAAACTGAACACCAAGTGACAAAAACCTTGTGAGCCTTTAGTATATTCTGTATCTTCATTTTGTAATAACGCTTGTTACACTTGGGTGGTTGTGTTGCCCATTGTAAGCTAAGTTTTTTAAGAAAATCTTTTGTAGCTATGTTGTAGTGACTGGAATTTGATGCAACTGTGAACTCTTGGTTGTTCTTATTTGTTCACATTTTTGTTTTTTTAATATATGTATGTACTGATTATTCAGGAGGAGCTCAAACGTTGAGTGTTTTGGGTTTGAAATTGTAGGTAGCACAAGTACTTCTAACATTGCCTTACTCATTCTCTCAGTTGGGAATGGTATCAGGATTCTTGTTTCAAATTTTCTATGGGTTGATGGGAAGTGGGACCGCTTACCTTATCAGTGTTCTCTATATTGAATACCGCACACGAAAAGAGAAGGAGAACGAGAGCTTCAAGAATCATGTTATTCAGTTCGATAGATACAAATGTTTATCTGAAATTTATTAAATGCATAAAAAATATTCATTAAAAAATGATAAATTTTTACAATTCTTGAGGTTTCTAAACAAAAATATCCTATCCTACAGTGGCCTAATTAGTCTATCGGCGGTTGCAGAAATCTATCCATTTGAGATTCAGGAGCCTAATTAGAATGTCAGCAATTATAGAACTCTGGGCATAGAGATTTCCTTGTATAATGTATTGTTATTTTGTTTTGTTTGCAGTGGTTTGAAGTGTTGGAAATTCTCTGAATTTAAGAGGGGAACAATATGAGATTATATAGAATATGTTTTGAGTGTGGGGTTCATTCTCTGACATAGAAGGCAATGACTAGCAATGGAGGATGGAGTTGTCAAGCCTGAGGGAGGCTCACAAAATTCATACTCTGCACATATACCATACCTGAAACTGCTTGAAAGCTGACATGCGTACAATTATTTACAGGCAACAAATGAGTTTATTAAGGGTATTGCATTGTAATTGTAATTTATACCTCTATGTGTCTGTCTTAGGGTTATTTTTGTCTATTGTACTATACTGGGTTATGGCTTTGGATTCAAAGGAATGGAGACAGCAGCAATTGTACTCCATTTATCTTGTTGTTAGTGGAGACTCACAAACTACTTAAGTTTACTGCCACTACTATGCAAGCCCTGTTATTCTTATTCACCCTTTGCTGTTCTCCCCAATTATTTTGTATCACCATCATGTACGTTGTTGCCAACTTATGATTTTCTGGTTATATGAATGATTGATGGAAAAGAGTGTTCAGCTACCAAAATTGTCTACAATGGTTTCTCTTAAAATTTAAATGGTTGATGTTGCCTGTTGTGCAACTGGATTTATTAAGTGCACTTATTGCACTAACAAGTTTGGTGTCACTGCTATGCAGGGCTACTTATTCTTTCCAGCCTGTTCTCCTCAATTATTTTTTAGCACAATCATGTACGTCGGTGCCTAAAGTTATGGATATCTGGTTATGTCATGATTGAAGGAAAAAGTGTCCAGCTAACTTTTTCGCCTCTTTAAAATAAATTTTCTCACAATGAATGGTCTGTATTAAATTTAAATGGTTGTGAAAATTCTCTTTTGATCGTTGGAAATGTCTAGAAAAATATTTAATTGACCAAACTTTATATCTTAGATCTGGATTTATTAAGTGCACTCTGACTTACATTTTGAATTTGGATCTTTAAGTTTGAATATTATAAGTAGCGTGCATCTTAGGTTGAAGTGCTAAGCGGATTTACTGATTGGATTGCATTCGTCCTTAGCAGGATACCTATGTGTACGGTCATTAAAATGTCTGCTCAATATAACCTTTATGAACATGTTAGATCAGCGTAATAATTTCACATGTACAAAAAAAAAAATATACACCCTATAAACATATGATGCAACTTTACATTTGATGGTGTAACTTTACATTTCATTTCTAGGTGGCAGTTTGATTAGCAGTCAGCTATTTTTATGGAAAGTATAACGTTAGTACGCTGGTTCACCTAGAGATTATGGTGGTAGTGGTAGGAATTGACTTGACCCTGGGTCAGGCTAATAAAACCCTGGTCTAGTTGCATCTTCACATTTGTAAGGAGAATCATATTTATCCTGAGCTTTTTGAGCTGAGAGGCTCATTCTACAGCCCAGTGAGCGAGTCGACACATGCCTCTTTAAAATAAAAACAAATTATGCTCTAAATAGAAAAATAATGTCCACTGTAATAAATGAATTATGTATATATCATGAAAGAAAAAAATTATTGTTAAAATTTTTATTTGGTCTTATATATACTCTATTTAGCATTCAAAAATACAATTTTAACAATGAAAAATTACACGTTATATTTGGACTTTAAAGAAGTTTTGATCTCCTCTCTGCTTAGATCTATATTTAAGATGGATTTATCATTTGGAATTTAAAGAAGTTTTCATCTCCTCTCCGCTTAGATCTGTATTTAAGATGGATTTATCATGGTGAAGTCCACAATAATTTATTAAGAGACTATTGAAATTAGTGGGAAACATTTGACTATTGGTCATTCAAATTGTATTTTTGAATGTAAAAATTGATTCAGCCCTCTAAAAAATTCTTAGCACATTTAGATTATAGAAACCCAATATCTTAAAGATGCAATTCCAACAATATTTTTACCAAACCCTAAATAAATTTTCATTAGAAAATCTACTAAAAAAAATAAAAATAAAAATATTTATCAAGAAGTCATTGAAATTATTGGAGTTTAAACATTTGATTATAATCTTTTTGGTTGTTCAAATTGTATTTTTGAAAGTAAAACTGAATTCAGTCTTCTGAAAAAATCTTGGGACATTCAAATTATATCTTCTGAAAATTTCTTGGGACATTCAAATTATGCAAATTTGAGAGTTTAGAAATACAATTCCAAAGAACTTTAAATAAAATTGATTAGAAAATTTACCAAGAAAATTAAATATTTATTTATTAAGCCATTATTAAAATTGGTAGAGTTTAAATATTTAACTATTGGTCTTTATGGCCACTCAAATTGTATATTTATGTGATAAGGTGTTTCCCTTTGAAATGAACTCAATGAACTCTCCTCTGATCCTCGTTGTCGTTGTTAGATGATTAAATTGTTGTCATCTGTTGATCTCATAACTGACTCCTCCTTACCCGACTCCATACCCTCCATTGATCTCATAACCTACTCCTTACCCTCCATTGATCTCATAACTGACTCCTTTCCTATGTTGATCTCATAACCGACTCCTTTTCAGTTGTGTCCTAACTACCCTTGCTTCATTATTATTGCTCATTCTCCCTTAATTTTTGTGTATTCGAATTGAATATGAATTGGTTGCAGTTGTTACATAATTTCCTTGCACACGCCAATCGCATACTCCATCACTACAACCCATCATAATGACAACGGCGTCTCGACTGTGTCAATTTCCGACTTGGGAGACTCTTGAAGCATGTCAAAGAATGGAATGTAGAATTTGATTACATCTTTCAAGGCCTTGAAAATGAATTTTCAATGTTTGTGACGGCTCACCAGATTATCAACAGAGATCCGACTCCGGCTCTCTGCACAGAACCGCTCTTTGAATATGAGGAGTGGATGGTGTTTGAAATAATATCTTTCAGAGACAAGAGTGCTCCTGTGGATATAGAGGGGTGTGCCAGGAATATTGCGGAGGAGTGTAAGGGTTTCCCTTTGGCAATAAGGTTAGTGGCCACAACAATGATGGGAAAAAACACAGTAGATGAATGGAACATTTATTTGTCTTCCATAAAAAATGAAAGGAAACCTTCTTCATATTATCCACATCCACAACGTCTCTATCAACTATTGATATGGTGTTATGATGCTCTACTTAATTCAGACATCAAGAATTGCTTCCTCTATTGTGCTATGTATCCAGAAGATGCTAATATCAAGGTGCAGGAATTAGTGCAAATGTGGATTGGTGAGGGTATCGTTAGGAGCAAACAAGAGAACCATTCAATGGACATGGCCATTGGGCGGAGGTACCTAAATCTTCTTCTGGATCGTAGCTTCTTCCAAAATGCTTCTCCTAATGAGGACCAACCTAGGTCTTCTAATTGGGAGCTTTAGGAGCAACAATGTATAAAAGTTGAGCATATTATTTATGATATGGAAATATATATAACCATGACTAACAACAAGTTTTCATCACCACCGGTAGGCTACCCTCAACCTACCCTCAACCAATTTCTCCGCCAGGTTCGGCTCTCTTGTGCTCATCTTTTTTTTCATCTCGTCAATTTTTTTTCTTGAATGATGATCACAAATAATTTGTATTTACATTAAACTTATTTTGATGGTGTTATCAGGGTATCCAACCCAATCTCCTTGCTAAACCTTCTATACCCAAAAAAAACTTTAGTCATGTCCTCTACAAGATAGATATGTTATGTTTGACTTACAGGTAATTCTTTTGAGAATCACGATTTTGGATCTCAAATAATTGTTGTTAATAATAATATTGAAAAATTGGAAGAATAAATATGTTTTGGATCATTATTAAAATGATTGAGAACATCGGTAAGTTTGTTGTTGTCTTTGAGTTTTGCACTCTAGTTGACGATGAGAACATCGGTAAATCCGTCATTGTTTCTGAGTTTTGCACTCTAATTGACGATGTTCTCTGACATTTTGCAGATGCATGTCCAATAATGTTATGCTCTTTAACCTGCAAATGATACCCAAAAACAGAATATGCGAAGAAAAGAGACCCCGAACACAGAATATGCGAAGAAAAGATACCCCGAACACAGAATAGCAATGATTTTATTATTCAGAGAGTAATGTTCACTTGCCTCTTCGAGGGGGCAACCTCCAATAGAGCAGAGCTCGATTACAAAATAAGACACGATGCTCCTCGCAGGGAGTTTCTATCCTTTATATATGACTCCTACGTGCAATACCACGGGTCAATACCGCTTATTACTAATACCGTCGGCCCATTTGCAACTAACTGTGGTTCCTTTATTAATTGCGGATTAACCACTTACAATTATTAATATGGGCTTTATTGACTCTTAACTATGACGTGGTCCCATTACATAGATAAGGGGGTTAGGGTGGGACCCTAACAGTAGATGTGATTGTTATGTATGCGTGTTTGATTGTCTATGTGTTTATCATGCATACATGTTGGTCATTTCTCGTGAGGGTCATTATTGCAGTTGTGTCATCATGTTAAGGTTGATGATGATGATGAAGAAGTTGTGTTATATATATATATATATTATATATATATAATATTGTTAATGTGGTCTGATTTATGCAGATGAGATAGCCTCCCTTGAACTTCATTGAGGTATGTTGGATTATTTTTATATTAGGTTTATCTAACATGGTATGTTTTTAGGAAGAAGAAGATGAAAGATGACAAGCAAAATGGTGGATTACAGTTCATGTGACTCTCCTTATAGATCATATGAGCAACAAGGAGATGAGTACTCTCTTTATTTAGTGGATACCTTAAGAAGTTTAAAGGCATAGATCGAGAGTTAAAAAGCAGATAATGACAGGATCATTCAGCCACAGGAAAGACTTGCCAGAGCTCAAGAAAAGCAAGTAGAGGTCAACGCATTAATCCTTCAGAGTTTATCAGATTTGTAGAGACAAGGACAACCACGGATCAATTATGGACAAGAAGAAAGGACTAATAGGGCATATGGTAGCAGGTCTCATGGAGGGCATAGGTCAGAGGTGGTAGATGGATGGATACACCTAACAATGGAGGTAGTGGTTATGGATCATATTCTATTTTTAGATCATAGAGCCATCAGGGTCATCACTGTTATCATCCTTACAGGAGGAATGAGAAGCAATACTTTCCAAATGAGTTCAAGAAAGCAGAGCCTTCTACCTTTGATGGAGAGCTAAAGAAAATGGAATATGTAGAAGCATGGCTACTTGGGGTGAAGAATTTCTTCAAATTGCATGACTATATAAAGAACATGAAATCCAGAATAGCCATTTTTAGTCTCAAAGGAAAATCGGACATCTAGTGGGAAGATGTGAAGTGTGTCATAGGTATCAGGAAAGAGGAGTTGAGTTGTCATGGGTTCAAGGGACTCTTCAGAAATAAGTACTTGTCATAGAGATACTATGATGGTAAGGCTAAGGAGTTCTACGAGTTGAAGATCGGATCTATGACAGACGAAGAGTACATAATTAATTTTATGGAGTTGTTGAGGTATGTGCCTTATCTTATGGATGAGAAGACGAAGGTTAAAACATTTGTTGGTTGATTTCAATTATAATTTAAGGATCAGATTGAGTACGACGAGCCTCAGACATTGGCGGTAGTAATTGGGAAGTTGACACATTGTTATGAGCATTCTAAGCATAAATTTGAGCCTAAGTAGGTTGGAAAGGTAATGACAAGACTAGAAGAAAGTGGGATAAGAAACGAGGAAGACCTCAGGAAGCAAGTGACAAGGAGAATGAAGTGTCACACAAGAAGTTCAATGTAGTTGACAGAGGAAACAAATTTCAATCAGAGGACCAAAACAAGGGTGATGGTAGGAAGCCTTTATAGTGTTGGACTTGTGGTGGAGAGCATCGCAGGAGATCTTCTCCACAACATCAGGGTGGAAGACCTTAGATTTACAGTGCTCAGGAGGTACATATAGGTTGCGATATTGGACAAAGTATTCCTCGAATTTATGCAGTATTGGATAATAGGTAAGTTGACCATCAGGCATTTATTATCGAGATGGAAGGTAAGATTTTTTATCAAGTTGTTTCTATTTTGATAAATCTTGGATCTAACTATATTTATATCAGTTCTAACATGGTGGATAAGTGTTTCTTAAATAAAGAAGTGCATGCAGAATCTTGGTTAGTGTAGTTAGTTATAGGTACCAAGAACAAATTTCATCTTTGGGTGAGATACTGTGCATTTGAGCTGAATGGTATGTCTACATCAACGCATCTAAACGCGCTCCCATTAGGATCATACAATATTTTGTTGGGTATGGATTGGTTGTACATTGATAGGATTAAGGTGGATTGTTATGACAAGGCTATTGAGTGCCTAGATGATGATGGAGAAAGGACAATCTTGCAGGGCAAGAAGAATCCTACATCAATGAGAATGGCTATAGTTATGCATGCAAAGCACAGTAGTAGGAAGGGATGTGTATTGTTTGAAGTTCACATTTCTAGTGACAAAGGGAAGGATGTTGAGCATGATGAAGCTCAGAAGAGGTATCTGGTTTTGCAGCAGTTTTCTGGATGTGTTTCCAACAGAGATTTCAGAGTTGCCTCGTCATGGGGAAGTAGAATTTTCTTTTGAGTTGATGTCAGGAGAAACACCAACATTATAGGCACCTTAGAGGATGAGCACTCAAGAGTGGGTGGAATTGAAGTTGCAGTTTAAGGAAATACTCAATAAGAGATACATTAGGCCAAGTGTGTCACCTTGGGGTGCACCAGTATTGTTTGTGAAGAAGAAGGATGGTACTCTTAGTTTGTGTATTGATTACAGGAAGTTGAACAAGGTGATGATCAAGAATGTGTATCCTTTGTCATGGATTGATGACTTGTTTGATCAATTGAAGGGAGCAACATTGTTTTCAAATATTGAATTGAGATCAGGATATCATTAGGTACACATCAAAGACGAGGACATGCACAAAACCACATTTTGTACCAGTATGGGCATTATGAGTTTGTAGTGGCTCCTTTTGGTCTTACTAATGCTCCAAATACTTTCGTGTGTTTGATTAATAGTGTGTTGTGTGCTTATCTCGACAAGTTTATAATAGTGTTCATTGATGTTATATTCTAAGAATGAGCAAGAGCATGCAAAACACCTAGTAACAGTGTTAATATCATTGAGAGAGAATTAGTTGTATTCCAAGCTTAGTAAGCGTAGTTTGTTTCAGAAAAAAGTTCATTACTTGGGACATGTTGTTTCCAAGGAAGGTATAGTAGCAAACCCAGAAAAAATCAGAGTTATCATGGAATGGGCAACTCCTGGGAATGTGGATGAGGTCAAATCATTCATGGGACTAACATGTTATTATAGGAAATTCATCAGGAACTTCTCACGAATTGCCCATCCTATTAGATCTTTGCAGTGAAAATGGAAGAAGTTTGAATGGACTGAGGAGGGTGCAACTAGCTTTGAGCAGATGAAGCATTTTATTACAAATGCTTTGGTTCTAAATATTGAAAATCCAAACAAAGAGTTTATGGTATGTATAGACAGGAAGGACATGCGGTATGCTATGGGTCAAGGAAGTTGAATGATCATGATCATAACTATGTGACTCATGATCTTGAGTTGGAAGCTATCATTCATGCATTGAAGATGTGGAGATATTATCTTCTTGGCAGGAGGTTTGTATTAATGAGTGACCATAGTGGACTGAGGTATTTGTTTGACCAAAGCAATATGAATGCCATGCAAGCTAGATGGTTGGCTACTCTCTGTGAGTTTGACTTTGAGATTAGGTCAATTAAGGGAAAGGAGAATAAGGTTGCAGATGCTCTTAGTAGAAGGGTGCAGGTTAATCATATTGCAACAATGAGTTCTTATGCGACAAACTTGCAAGAACATATATTGTAGGCAGGATACTGTGATGTTATGTATCAACAGTTAAGGCACAGGTTACAATAGTAGGGTGAAGGTAATCGGGATGAGGAGTATCATCTCACAGCAAATGTCTTGGACAGATTCAGGAACAACATTTATGTACTAGATGATAGTGAGTAGAAGAAGCTTATCTTGAGGTAGTTTCATGTAAAGTCATATTCAAGTCACCCAGGATATCAAAAGACATTGACAACAGTTAAGAAGTTCTATCATTGACCGAACTTGAAGAAGAGGTGGTTGAGTTTGTTGTAAAGTGCTTGGATTGTCAGCATGTAAAAGTAGAGTGTAAGCATCCAGGTGGTTTATCGCAACTGATTCTATTTCAATAATGGAAATGGGAGGCCATTTCCATGGACTTCATTACAAGTTTGAGGAGGACATCAAGACAAAATGATTCCATCATGGTTGTGCTTGATAGGTTAAGTAAGGTAACTCACTTAATTGCAGTTAAGTCTATGAATTCAGCCAGTGAGGTAGCTCATATTTTCATCAGGGAGATAGTGAGATTGCATGGCATTCCCGAGAAGATTGTTTTTGACAGAGATGCCAAATTCACTTCTAGGTTTTGGAAGGATTTTTTTGTAGGTTTGGGAACAAAGTTAGATTTTAATACAACTTATCATCCGCGGATAGATGCGCAAACAGACAGGGTCAACGTGATTCCTGAAGAAATGTTGAGTATGTATGTTATGAATCAACAGAGGAAGTGGGAAGAGTATCTTCCACTGGTAGAGTTTGTGTATAATAATGGGTATCGGGAATCCCTAAAGACAAGTCTGTTTTAGGTGCTTTATGGGCAGAGTTGTAATATTGCTATCAGCTGGAGTGATCCAGTGAACAAGGTGCTTATTGGACCATATCTATTGGCAGAGATGGAAAAATAAATGCAGGTTATTAAAAGGAATTTGAAGACAACACAAGATAGGCAGAAGAGTTATGCAGATTGGCACAGGTTATTTAAGGAGTTTAAGGTTTGGGAACATGTGTAGTTGTGCATCAATCCCAAGAAGAGATCCTTGAGGATTAGATCATGTGCCAAGCTAACACCTCAGTATTGCAGGCCTTTCAAGATCCTTGAGAGGATAGGACCAGTCACATATCGACTTGCACTACCTCCGATAGTGAAAGTCCATGATGTTTTCCATGTTTCATTTCTTAAGAAGTATGTCTAGGATGTTCATCATGTAATTGACTGGTCTATATTGTGAGTGGAACCAAAGGGATAATTCCAGACATAACCACAACGCATATTCTCATAAAAACAACTCATACTCTGGAATAGATCAATCAAGTAGGTTAAAGTGAATTCGAAGCACTTTGGGCCTGACGAAGCTACATGGGAGATGGTTGATCAAATGCAAACTATGTATCCTTCATTATTTGTTGGTTCGAGCAAATGAGTTTTTGGTATATGTATATGTATATATATATGTTGTAGATGTCACGATGAGTTGTGTTATAAATCTCCAATAAACGGTATGATTTTCATGCTTGTCATGTTGGTCATGGTTTCTAGTAGTTGTTCATTGTGAATACTGCATCGAGATATGTTACAAAGCTCCATGAGCAGCATGTTTTGTTTTCAGCGGTTTGTTGGTCATAGGTGTCGTAGAACACCGAGGATGTGTTGCCCCAAGGGTGAGGGGTTTGTAACAACCCCTGGTTGATTTTCCATGTAAATAAAATAAAAACCAAGGTCATGGGACACATATTCCAAGTTGAATGTTGGGCAAAACATAGTGATGGGTATCTCTTATGATTAATTAATGGCTATGGAAATTGGCAAAGGCAAAGTGGCATTAATTGGCATTTTTTTATGAAAATAAAGGAAAATAGGAGAAAAGGAAGGTGAAGGGACACATATTTGCATGTTAAGTAAATTAGAGGGAAAATGAAGAAAATAGAGGCCTAAATTATAAAAAGGATTTTGAGGATCAATTCACAGCTTTTGTCATTCTAGTTTTGGAGCTCTCATTTCATTCTCTCATTCTCTCACTCTGGCACACTTAGAGAAATATTGAAGCATTCTTAGAGCACTTTGAAGTTCACTTGTATTAGAGAAAGAAGGCAAAAGAAAGCAAGAAAGCGCAAGGGAACAGCTAGATCAACAGCTACAATTGGATTGCTTTGTAGGTAATATGTTGCAAGTGTGATTTCCTTCTTGACTTCTAGATGCATGATATATGCATGTGATTTTTTGGTTATGTGTTGTTATGGGCATGGAGATTTTCTTGGAGTGACAATGGTTTTCGCCTTGCCTTGCCATTTCCTGGATGGCCATAGTGTTGTGGGTTATTTCCACTTGATTTTTTTTTTCTGATTGGTGCTCATGTTCCTTATGGTTATGAGTTAGAATAAATGCTCTAGAAGCCCTGGAACAACTTGAGTTTAGTTACTAGTCCTCGAGCCTAAATTAGGACAAATGCTTTGGATCACTTGGTGGCTTCAACTACTAGTCCCTAGAGCCGAGTTGGACAAATGCTCTAGAGCCCTGGAAGTTTGTGGGTTGAGTTACTAGTTCCTAGAGCCCTAGACAGCTTGGGTAGAGACTCACCTGATTGGTGTTAGTGATGTCCAACCGTAGATGTGGAATCACTATGGTTGAGGTTTGAGGTGGTTTGTTTAGAAAATTTGTGGTAGGTTAACTCGATAATGCAATATAAATCAAATCAGAATATTATAACCTACTTCTATTATCAATTTGCGGAAGCTTAAAGATTGAGCTGAACAATATAACCAGAAGAAGAAGAATCAATGGCACAATACACATGAAAATACTTTGGGGAAAGCCTCAGCTAAAAACCCCACACGATTGAATTATCATACATGGTGGAAATACATAGGAATTATACAAATCCTTAGCTCTCACAGCTAGCCAACTCTCAGTACAATCCTCATAGATTCTCACATGCAATCTTGGCTTCTTTCCAACCTTCCTCTCTGCCTTCCAAGCTCCCATTTCCTTGCGTTGTTCCTTGTGGATGATTTTCCTATTACCAAGTGGAAAACCAAACCTTCAAAACTGTGCAATCCTCAAGGATGAATCCTTGACTACATGCATGAGTTTTCTCCATGAGAAAACACATGCCACTGATAGTACATTGTCCTTGAACATTTATCTCAACTAGATCTTTCTCATAATAGACATGCATGAGTTTCTGATGAGGGAATCTTCAGTTAACTGGAGTAGCACTAGTTGAGTGCATTAATCCATCAACTAATTGTTAACTCACTATTAGTTCCTCAAACAATTTGGAACTAATTTAACTGGACTTAACTTAGTAAACTGAGTTAACTAATTACAACTCAATATTATCTCCTTAATTTAAGGGATAACTCTTGCATGACTTTTGAAAGACTTCTAACTTGAATTTCTCCAACTAATTAATTTAAAATAAATTAATTAATTATTTCCAAGTAGCTATTAAGACTAAATTCGATTCTAATTCACAAATTAATTCAAGGACAAATTAAAATGGAATATTCTTGTTGCCATATTTCAACACTCCCTCTCAACAACAAAGGGATTATCTGCCACCCCGATCCTATCTCTATGGAACTCAAATTTACACTTTAACAATACCTTTGTCAAAATGTCAACATCTTTCTCCTATGTCGAAATATACTGAAGCAACATGATCCTCTCGACCTGTGAAAAGCCATGGGCAACAAATCTTGCCTTATGCTTCTCTACACTACCATAAATGGCTTGCTTTACCTTGTAAAGCCAACGGGAACTCACAATTGACTTGTTCTTCGGTCTCGGAACCACGTCCCAAACACTCTTACGAACTATGGAGTCATACACCTCCACCATAGCATCAACAGAAATCGTCTGCTACATTGCTTCCTCAAAGGAAGATGGCTCGGTCTCAACACATTCCCTAGCAAGGGCCATGTATCCAGTGTACCTCTCAGGTGACCTCCTCTGTCTACGCTAAGAAGATGGTGCTCCCACATTCTCTCTTGCATCGTCCAACAATTTGTTTGCTTCTCTTATGCACTTCCATCCATCAATGGAAGACTCTGCTTGAGTGGATGTCTCCACTCTTGGAACCTCTGCATGCAGCTGCTCCGCATCAATCTGAGGCTCCTCCTCCTTAGAGACCAACTGTTCCTCCATAGCCTGTAGTTGGAGCTCCCTCTCAAGGGAAACTCTCATGGCCTTCTACTTATCAAACTTGAGATCTCTACGAACCACTGTCCTCCGACTAGTAGGAAAGTACACCCGATAATTGCGAGGTGTATCAGTGTACCCCACAAATATCCCTAACTCTGTTGTCGGCTCAAGCTTCTTCTGTGCATCCTTTGTCACATGGTAATATACAGATGAGCCAAAGATCCTGAATTGACCCACATCTGGTCTCTTACTGTAGAAAGCTTCCTCTGGTGTCTTCATCCCAAGTATGTGATGTGGGCTTCTATTCTACAAATAGACCGTTGTGTTGCATGCCTCAGCCCACAAGTGAAGTGCTAGGCCTTGGTCATGCAACATTGCCCGTGCTACCCCTACAGTAGTTATGTTCTTCCTCTCGACCTCCCCATTCTGTTGTGGGTTATGAGGTGTCGTCAACTCTCGTTTAATTCCTTCCACTACACAGAAGTTCATAAACTCTTGAGAGACAAATTCTCCACCATTTTTGCTTCTCAAGCCCTTGATCTTATTCCCTGAATCTTTCTCAACCAAATCTTTGAACTCACAAAACTTTGTGAAATTTTGGTCCTTCTTCTGCATAAAATAAATCCAGCATTTACGAGAATAGTCATCAATGAAAATCACATAATACCTTTGCTTCATTGTGGATGCCATCAAGAATGGTCCACACAAATCAGTATGAACTCGCTCTAAGATAGCCTCTGCTCCACTATCTCGATCATGAAAGGAAGACTTGGTGTACTTTCCCAAGGTATAACCTTTGCATGTGTCAACTTGCTCAAGTTTACCTTTAGAAAGTCCTGCAGATATCTGTTGCGTTATCTTCAAAGCCTCATGATGCAAATGGCCCAACCGCCTGTGCCACAACTCACCAATGTCTTGGCTTTGCACCAATTATGCTTTCGTACTCAATGTTGCACAATCATCTACCTCTAGTTTATAGAGATTCTTCACCTGAATCCATATCCTCTTGGTCTGACTCGTGACTATGTGTCTTAGGAACGCCTTTCCTTTACTAAAGAAAACATCATAGCCTTTGTCCTCCAACATCACGCAAGATACCAAGTTCTTCTTCAGTCCAGGCACATACATCACATATTTCAAGGTGAGAGGAGCTCCATGCTCCCTCTGAAAAGAAATCGTGCCCACTCCTGAAACACTATACCTTCCGTTGTCACCCATCTCTATGCGCATCTTGAGGTCTTTCTCCTCTAAGGCACTGAATAAATTTTTATCACCGGTCATGTGGAATGAGGCTCCACTGTCAAGATACCAGACACAACCCATCATCGATGAAACCATGCATGTGATGAGGGTAAAGTCCATTTCGAACTGACAAGTTAATGCCTCACCTTCCAATCCTTTCGAGGATCCCTTCTTGGACTTCTTCGATGGGAAATTAGTCACATAATGTCCCATCTTGTGACAATTAAATCATATTACTTTAGACATGTCACCCTTCTTTCCTCCATGAGAAGAATTTGATTTGAAGTGGGAATCCTTCCCCTTCCCTTTCCTTGCCTTGTTAAGGCCAGATTTTCTTCATCATCATTCTTGGATGAAGAATCATCTCGTGTGCTCCTCCTGATCTCCTCCTGCATATGATCTGACCACAGTCGTTCCCAATCCTGCAGTTTCTCCCTTCCATTCACAGAGTCCTCGTAGCTATTCCAACTCTTTGGAAGGCCAAGGAGAGTGAGTCTCACCATATCATCATAGACGGTAGTTATTCCCACACTGCCAAGCTCATATCTGCAGGTGGTGAGCTTGTTCAGATATGTGGAAATAGTATCGCCCTTCTCCATCTTGATTCTTCAAAGCTTATCCTTGAGTGCCAATTTCCTTTGGTCGCTATTGTTCTGGTACAGGTCCTTCAATGTCTTCCACATTGAAAATGGAGTATCCGTTCCATGGAAACTTGAGACAATATGGTCTCGAACTCCCTCAAGGATGATCTGTCTCGCCTTCGCCACACACTTCTTCCACTCAACCAACTCTTGTGCATTAGTTGAAGCTGGCTTTGGGATTTCTTGATCAATGAATTCCTTCAAGCCATTGTCTTCTAATACATCCTCCATTATATCTTTCCATGCTATGTAATTTGAGCTACCTTCCAAGGCATGCTCGAGTCTCAAGCCATAGAATGCCATTGGATAGCCTTGAAGTATGATATGAATTCGATTTACACCTGCAACCCCGAACTTCAAACTTCGAATTCTCTTCTCAGTATATTGTTCACAACTCTGATACCATGTAGAAAATTTGTGGTAGGTTAACCCGATAATGCAATATAAATCAAAGCAAAATATTATAACCTACTTCTACTATCAATTTGCGGAAGCTTAAAGATCGAGCTAAACAATATAACCAGAAGAAGAAGAATTAATGGCACAATACACATGAAAATACTTTGAGGAAAGCCTCAACTAAAAACCCCACACTATTGTATTATCATACATGGTGGAAATACATAGGAATTATATAAAGCCTTAGCTCTCACAGCTAGCCAGCTCTCAGTACAATCCTCATAGATGCTCACAGGTAATCTTGGCTTCTCTTCAGCCTTCCTCTCTGCCCTCCAAGGTCCTATTTCCTTGCGCTGTCTTGTGGATGATTTTCCTATTACCAAGTGGAAAACCAAACCTTCAAAACTGTGCAATCCTCAAGGATGAATCCTTGACTGCATGCATGAGTTTTCTCCATGAGAAAATGCATGCCACTGATAGTACATTGTCCTTGAACATTTATCTCAACTCGGTCTTTCTCAGAATAGACATGCATGAGTTTCTGATGAGGGAATCTTCAGTTAACTGGAGTAGCACTAATTGAGTGCATTAATGCATCAACTGACTGTTAACTCACTATTAATTCCTCAAACAATTTGGAACTAATTTAACTAGACTTAACTCAATAAAATGAGTTAACTAATTACAACTCAAATATAACTCAATCTTATCTCCTTAATTTTAAGGGATAACTCTTGCATGACTTCGGAAAGACTTCTAAAACTTGAATTTCTCCAACTAATTAATTTAAAATTAATTATTTAATTATTTCCAAGTAGTTGTTAAGACTAAATTCGATTTTAATTCACAATTTAATTCAAGGACAAATTAAATTGGAATATTCTTGTTGCCATATTTCAACAGTTTGGCCTCTGGAAGCCCTGGATGGCTTTTTTGTTTGTTTATTCCACGATATTTCGCATTCATGCTTGGAATATGGTGTGAGGGTGATTAGTTGAAAGAGAGATTTGGTTCAGCCCAATATATGGTCGAGTGGTATGTGGAAGTCCCTGAATTGGTTGGAATTTTCATATGTTAACATGAGACATTTCCTTATTGTAATCTATGAGTACTTGTAGTGATTATGTTGGTGATATTATGGTTGAGTTTCCATGATTTCTATGTTGTTTATTTACTGGTTATTTGTTGGTTACATGATGTATATTATCTATGGCTCTTGTCATGATTTGTTTATTTATCTAATGGTTGATGAATATATGGACTAATAAGTGTTATTGCAGCTATGTGGAGAGGGCATCACTACAAGGAAAAGACATTCTAGTAGAGGTTTTTGTAGAAGCCCCTATAAAAATAGCCCAAAAATTCGTTTGTAGCAGAGGTGAGTAGGCGGATGTTTTAGCAAATGTTTTTCAAACAGTGCGTTTAAAATACAAAAACGCATCAGTGCTTTACCATCCATACAAGCACTGGTGCTGCAATAACATGGTGCACCATTAAAAAGTTATTTTTATAAAATAAATAAATAAAACACGGTTCACTAAAAAACATAACCCACCGGTGCTTGAACTGTCAACACCATCGGTGCCCTTCACATAGTAAAACGTCTCAATGCATACCTGTAAGGAGCCCCGCTATAGTTTTAAATTTCAGAGAAATTTGGTCTTATTTTCCAACAACACCCTAGAGAATAAATATTAACAAAACGCCCCGGGGCATCTTATAAAAAACATCACTAGGTGTCTTTTAAATTCTAAAAAAACAACGGTGTTATAGTAATAATAGAGCACTGACGTTGTACTTGTAGAGGAATGCCCCAGGTCATCTCAAGAAAATCACTAGGATGTTTTTTTAATAAAAAAAATGTGGTGCTTTTGGCACATATACGCATCGGTGCATTTCGGTGCGTTTGGAGAAACGCACCGAAGGAGGCTTAAAATTTAAAAAATTCGTTCTAGCTATAATTTTCATTTTTACAATCTACAGTGTTGGACAGCTCTAAAGCACTGGTGCCATTCTGGCCACATTCAAGCCCCCTCACATCAATGCTTCTCTTGCTCACTTTCCTTCCATACCGTACTCACTGTTTGAGATTTCAGTTTTCTCAAACCGTCCTACAATTTATTTTTCTCCATTATGTGTCCACAATGCCTCCCCAATGACAAAACGTCCAGGTAATGTCTATGTTTTTTGTAATTTAATTTTTTAGCGAATTAGAATTGTAAATTAGGCTAAATTTACCACAATTTTTCAAAAAAATAAAAAATAATAGTAGAAATAAAAAATAAAAAATCACCACACGGTGCGTTTGATACGTTCATCTCGCACCGATAGCGGTGCGCCATATAAATTTACAGGGTGCACCACGTATCGGTGCATGAACATAATGCACCACTACTGTTGCGGTGCATTTTATAAACTAAAAAACACTAGGATTGATGCGACAAATTGTACACCGATGCGTTTTAATTTACCAAACACACTGCAAATTTAATATTTAAAAATATAGCCATAGCTTGGTGCATTTTCGCCTCACACCGATAGCGGTGCACCCTATAAATTTACAAGGTGCACTACATATCAGTGCGTGAACATAACACACAGTGGTTGATGCAATGCATTTTGTAAACTAAAATGCATCGAGATTGCGATAGATTGTATGTCGGTGCATCATGCCTGGTGTGCTTTAATTTACCAAACACATTGCAAATTTAATATTCAAAAATATAACCATATCTCGGTGCATTCGATAAACTAAACGTTTCGTACCGATGTGAAAAGGTTATATGTGAGCATTGATACACAAGTTGTTTGCACCGTTATCAAAAGTTAAAATTGTGAACCAACAGTGGCGTGTCATACTTATTTGCGTATCGTTAGCAGTGTGGTTATAGTTGAACATGCACTAGCAACGATGAATCACTCTGTTTTTTTTTTTTTATTTTTTTTTTTTTTTTTTTTTTTTTTTTTTTTTTTTTTTTTTTTTTTAAGTTGAAATCTATGTTTCCATATTTATACATACATGTTTCATCTAATTAAAAAAAAAAGAATGTATTTTATGTATGAGGTTGATGTATTTTATATGTCAATTATGTAGCAGAGGGAACAGGAGCAGCACGTGGACCCATACAATATGATTCGAACATGGCAGGCTAGAGAGAGGGAGAGGTATTTATACCCCCGCCCTATTACTGCAGCAACCCGAGCACTCTTGATGAATGTAGGCCTCCTCAAGTTCTATGAGGAGGCTACATCCATTCAGGTACACTCTGTATTTTTAGCACATATCATCTGTCGATGGAATGTCAAGGAGCAAGCTTTCCATGTCAGTCCTGGGGCATGGTATATGCCCACTGAGGAGCACATGTACTTTATCACTAACCTATCCAGGAGAGGGGACGATTTTCCTTAGTTCCCTAATGTCCCCCATGGGGTTATAGCTGAGAGTCAGCTTGCGTACACTCTAAGATATGTCGGGCCTCATGCGATTTATTCATCAACTTTTCAGGTTCATGGTGGAAAACTACGAATTTCTTCTTTTGCTGCAGAGGAGGTTAGGTGCCTCTCGTTATTAGTCACCACCATTGCACACTTTAATACTGATGGTCAGGGAATTAGTTTCCCTCTTTCATATTATGTTGATTCTTTGATTCAAATTCAACATTGCATCAGATGGTTTGCCATTTTTTTGAGGCAGTTTTGCATGGCTTTAGATAGATGTCGTGCATTGAGACATGGGAGGGATACCTTCCCTTTCGATTCCGAGCATTTTTGTTTTTTTTTTAGATATTTTCAAAGACGAAGCCTACATTTATCCATCACCCTCTTAGGCCAGTCACTGAAGTCCAAATGCGCATGTGGGGGAAGATGATGTTATTTTGGTTCTTTATTTGCTACTGTACTAGTTTAAATTTAACCCTTTTTAATAATAAATATGAGTTAAATAATACACACAAAAAAAAGATAATAAATTAGATTTAAACTTTTGACAAATAATATATTTGATTATTTCTTAATAAACAACTCAAAAAAATATTATTTTTTCCACATACTTATCACAAGATAGTCACTAAAATCCATACTACAATTGGAAATACTTAGTATTAAGTATTGTAAAAATCTTTCCACTGCAAAAAAATGTGTAAAAACATTTGTGAATCTTACCAATTATATTATAAAATGTCAACAACACTAATAAAAAAATAATATAATTAACAAAATAATTACAACAAAAACCTACAACAATATTATAAATGATGAAATAACAAGTACATATCACTCTCCATTGTCATCACCCTCGTTATCTTCCTCGCTTGGCATGATAACATTTTTGTTCTCAAAAATATGTTTTGATCTAGGGTCGTGTCTTAATATGAACCACCAATCCCTATCCAACACATATGGGTAAAAAAAGACCTAGTTGTAGTGTTTTGGGAAAACATAAGGCTCCCTAGCTTCATGCCACATCTTTCTAGAGTTGATAGATATCGGCTTATTATCACGAGCTTCCTTTACATTATTCTGATCAAAGGTGTCCCACCACTTGCACCTAAAAATAACACATTAGAATGAAGAGAATTCCACTTGAATGATCTCTTGTATCTTCCCAACGTAATCTGATGTCCCTTGCATTAGGTTTTGATCGCAGTGGCTAGCACAATTATATTGGTAGAACTTGACTTCCACTCCACAGCCTTGTGTCATGCATCCATCATCAGCATCCTCTATGCGAAAATGATGTCCATATGCCCACATAGATGGGAACAAATGAACCTATAAAAATTTGAAAAAATCACAATGTCATGTGTTTAATAACCTAGACATATATGTGTGTGTTACAATTAAAAGTTGCAGTATGAAGTTAAAACGATACATAAAGATAATATAATTACCAAGTCATTGCACCCAATCCTCGTGTTTAGTGCATCCTCTTTAGCATGCTGCTAACAACTAGATTCACCGTATTTCTCTCTGGCTTAATCAACAACCCAATTGTTAGGGCATGTCATTGGCATATTTTCTTCTAAATGATCAGGATAAGGCATGCTTCTACCATTCAACTGTTTGAATTATTTCCTGTCCTCTCCCATTTCCTCCTATTCTCTTTGTATAATGTGACCCACGGTTGTGTCACTGCCATATTATAAAGAATGTATTTGTTGATGGCTTTAATTTCTGAATTTGTTGATGATCAAATCAAACCAACATATATATTTTTAGTACATATGAGGTCAAAATATGCATTCATATAAAGTTCAATGTGAATAGCTACTATGTAGTAATTTGACAAACGATAGGCCTGCACTTACTCTTTATCATACCGCCTCTTTCCATTTATTTTGAGAAGCTCCCTTTCTCTTTTCTTTTCATCCCTTTCATCGTCCCAAATCATTGCACCTAGTATGTTGTCGATTTTCTTGGTGTACTCACTAACATAATAGAAAGGCTCATATGATATATACTTCTTTGCCACAGACCCCTGAGGTTTTTCCCTTTGTCAAACAAAACCTTTCAATTTATTCATGTATGTCTCTAAGAAGAACATCCAACGACAAGAAATAGCCCGAACTAATTCAACCTCGTCTACTAGGTGAATTAGAAGATCAACCTGCAAGTCCATGAAACTCGTCGGCAACTCCTTCTCAAACATACAAACAATCTCAGTTATCTCTTGAGGCCGTCGTGGAATGCCAACCATATGAATCTCCTTTGATGTGATCCAATGTACAAATGTAGATAATTTAGATATGGAACGTCGTAAGTCTTGGGGGAAGTCATGGTTTACACACCCAAACACAAGCAGAGGATAATGACACTGCACAGTAAATAGTACATCATGCAAAAAATAATTATAAAATATCTTATTACATAAAAATAAAATAAGTAATAAAATCATGTTTTTACATACGTACTCTTATAAGGTTCAAATCGTCATGTGATTTCAACCCCGACAAATGATCTTCCATAATGAAGCAGCGTCGTAGTGAAGACCCATATAAAGAAGGCACCCTCGCACTCATTATAAATTTATTTGCCAAGCAAAGATCATATTTCATTAAAATCCATGGGACATCACCTTCTTTGAAAGACCAAGAGGGACCACCCTCTCCTCTAGTTTCTTGTCTTGGCCAATGTTTATTTTTAGTTTTTGAAGACATAACATCTCTCCAAATAGCCAATGTGTCACTTTCTTTCAATGATATGTGCCTCCATAAAGAAGAAGAATCATATTTAAATATATGTATGGGATCTAGTAAGTGGGCAATCTTAAGATGCTCGCAATATGGGAGCTCATAAAAGACAGATTTCCTTTTCATCCCAATGGGAAATATTTCAACATAGGGTTGGAATAATTCTAGATCATCGAACATAGGCTCCCCATTTGAATCGAACATTTCTGCAAACTCCTTCTCCTCCTCTCTCTCATATGCTCTAAGTCATTCACTTGGTGTTATTATTGCAGGCCTTTAGGTTCTCTTTGGTTTACCATTGAAATCTGGTGTTACTCTTCTGTAAGGGTGTTCTTTTGGGAGGAATACCCTAGAGCAGTCATACACTAGATTTCATAGGTGGTCAGACCACCTAGCCTTCAAAGAATGTCCACAACATTTACATTCGTGATACCCTTTTGTTACAAGACCTGTGAAATTATTGTATATAGGTCGACACATTAGCGACCATGAATATTTGAACAATTGCAACGAATTAAACTAATATGTGAAACAATATTGTTGCTAAACATATCAATAAGAATGTAATTTACCAAAGCAAACTCCTAATCCTGGATAATCATGTATGGTGTAAGCACATATGCTATACAACGTAAACTCCTCTCTGTTGCAATGGGTCATGATACATCGTACACATATATCCCTTGCCATAATTCCTTCAATTCATCTACCAATGGTTGTAAGTACACATCCATATTCTTCACTTGTCTTCTACCAGGGACTATGAGAGCCAACATAAGATGTTAATTTTTCACAAATAACCATGGGGGCGTATTGTTATTGATCACCACTATAGGCCAAACAAAATAGTTGGTGTTTTGGAGGGAATATGGGTTGACACCATCCATGGCTATGATTAGTCATAGATTTCATAGTTCATCCTTGAATTTTTTAGGCCATGTATCCTCTATATGTTTCATGGCTTTTGAATCTGTTAGGATTCGCATAACTCCTGACTCACTTCTATGTGAGGCATTCCATCCCTGCAACATAGCTAATTCTTTGCAACAAAAGAGTCTTTGAATCCTTGGGGTTATAGGCATGTGTGTCAATATCTTATGAGGAGGATCGTGTGATTTACCTTTTTTTTTAATTATGGTACCTATCATGCCCACATTTCAGACATATCTCTTTGTCTGCATATTCTCCTCTATATAGAATAAAATCATTTAGATGTGCATGATATGATATGTACTGAACACCCAACATTTTCAACAACTACTTTGCCTCTTCACAACTACTTGGCAAAACATTATCACTCGAAAGAACCTTATCTTTGAATATCATGCAGTTAGTGGGAAATGTATTGTACAATGTCAATATTTAACATTCATAAAATAAACCATTTTTAAATTTGATTGTGTGACAAAATATAAGGAACTTGATCGATCATGCATGAAGTCAATTACCTCAATATTGTCAAGAAACATGCATTCGACATGCCAAAATTTTCTTTCACGTTGTATAGCAACATCATTGTCCCCAGTTGAGTATAATTTGACTTGCTGTCAGGTTCAAAGAGAGGGGTGGTGGAATCAGATGTCAGGCTTTCGAATAAGGTATCAGTAATATGAGCATCATCCCCTACCTCATCATTCAGAAATGCATCTAACAACATTACCTCCATGGAATTCGTATCTCGTAAGTAATCATCCATACCAACCTCCATTTGATTGTCTCTTGTATTTCCAAATTGTGATGAAGAACTACTATTGTTGTAGTCATTCCTAATTGGTGAATCTGGACGTAGTGGGAATTGAATAGGTGGTTGATTCAACCATTATTTGTATACTTCCTCTCTGATTATTTCTCTTAATGCAGTCTTCTCTCAAGTTGACATTGTAGTGGGGTGCTCCAGAAGATGGTAAGTGTGTTGTTCATCATCACTAGAATCCTAATTTCAAAAAATATTGAACGTGTTAATATAATAGCAATGATATTAGTAAGCGCTTCAATACAATTGGTTTGTTGAAATTATATTATACCAAACAATTATTACTATCGTTGATCCAAGCTTATGCAGGAACGCAACAAAAAACAAATATAAACATAAACACAAAGATGCAACATAAATAAAACTTCATTTCATTAAAATTAGAGAACTGAAATATGCTTACATACATAATGGAAATAAACTAGCTCTGGCAATGGTAGCTTATCTTAGAGAAGACATTTGGTAGCTACATGCCTTTCAATTATGTTACAATGAGGCTCAAGGGCCTTTTTATTGTTGAACAACAAACGGAAACCATAAAAAACCAAAAACCTAACCTTAGGAGATGGAACACCAAGAATTTGTGGGCCCCATTTGAATTAGTTGGGTAACCAACTTCCCGGGGTCGTAACTTGGCCATATTATCTTTGTTTGGCGTATATTATACCTCATTAGAAATATCTCTCTGAGCATTACAGAATTTGCGACAAGGCCTAGGCTAAGCCTATGGAGCTGTGGCGGACCTCAAAAAAATGTTGTTTAGGGGGCCAAAACAGCGCCAAAAGTTGAGGACTTGAAAAAAGTGCTAAAAATAGTAAATGTTGCTATAATCAAGGAAACTGATGAAACGGAATGGGGATATATGTGGAATAGGTGGGTGGTCTCTGATATCCACCTAGATCAGTCCTCACCCCTTAGGAAGCAATGGTCCCCATTATGTGCAAAGCCTTCATGAGGTGAGCAATTTTTTGTTGAACCTAGTCCCTGGTGAACCACTTGCCCTAGTGAAGGAGTTGACCTGCTTTAACAACTCAATATAGCTGGATCTCCTACTAGAAAGTGTTCTTGATTTATGTTTCCATGATCCTATCAATTGTGTTATGTCTGATACAACTTGGGTTGAACTCTATTGGTGTCAATTGCTCAGCAAGGTCAAATGTTTCCAACAACGGGGGAAGTATGGCCGCGGTCGGTCCATGTTTTATACTGGGTGCAAAGCAAGGAATGGTGGAATGTTGAGCTCAAAAGAATTGTCCCCTACAACCTTAGTGATGGTGTAAGGCCCATATCGAAGTAGACAAAGCTTGAGGTGGGGCCCAGCGAGATGCTCCTTCTACAAAATGTAACCAAACATTGTCGCCCACCTGGAACTTGTGTGGCACCCGATGTTGATCATGACATTGCTTATACTTTGCATTTGATTTGTCTAATATGTCATGGACTTGCTGGAAAATGTGTTGAATGTGCTCAATGAATTTGTTAGCCCTGTCAACTTCAGACTAGACATGAGTTGAATCTACCTGAGTAAAATGGTATGGCAGCATCAATGGGACATAGTGGCTGAAATCCCAATCCCACCTAAAAGGGGTTGTGGCTAGTTGAGCTATGGAGAGCCCTATTGTAGTTGTGTTGGACATAAGGGAGGCTCTCATCCCATGTGCATGGGTACTTCGAGTTGTACATGCGCAGCATGTGCACAATCATCTTGTTGATGAACTTTGTTTGGCAATCAATTTGGGGGTGAAAGGTCATAGACTTAGTGAGATTGGTATCCAGCAACGACCAGAATCTTGACCAGAATGCTCTTAGGAACCGAATGTCCTGATCTGAGATAATGGACTGTGGGATCCCAAACTGTACCCATGCTCGTCCAAAGAAGAGTTTGGCAATGGCTTTTGCTTAGATGCTCTTCTTACATGCCGCGAGAATGGCCATCTTAGAGAATTTGTCAATGACCATGAAAACATAATCATTGCCATGCTTGGTAGAAGGAAGTCCCTATTAGCACTCCAAGAAACTCTCCTAGGTTGTAGCTCGGAGATGTCGGGTAACATATAATCTTCAATATTGTTCTAGGAACTATTGGAATGGATGATGGTTTGGTTCAAGCCAGATTACCAATTCAACTCTGTTTTCACTCCAGACATGCACGAACACCCTCAGCCTACAAGGATTTGGACCACTAATGCTCAATAGTTTGCAGATTAAGTGAATGAATGGAGAATGCTAACCACACCAGCAGATGCATACATAACGTATGATGGCCGACTGCAGCCAGTAAATGAAGCTTTGCTAATATGATCTATCAACACAGAGATAAGATGACAGTTATCTAGCGTTGGATACAGAAGAGACATGGATGACCTATTCAATAGCAAATCCAATTTACCAATGCAGAGATAGGATGACAGTTATCTAGCATTAGATATAGCATAAAACATGAATAAACTTATCCAGGTGCAAGTTTAGAACAGGAAGGAGATGGACATTGAACATGTAACAACAAAAGAAGCTTGTATTACTGAGAAAGAATATGAGATGCTGCAAGGAACAAAATATCTACAGTCTCTAGAAGTTGAACCTTGATTACATCTGACTTTTAGCTATTTATAGCTCTTTACAATGCTCTCCAGCTTTTTAGGGCTGGAGGTGTCTTAATATATCCCCTACTGTCATTAACTGCCTGGTGGTGTTCAAGGACACAATTTCCCTTCCATCATGAAAGTCGTAATTAATCCTCGTACAACACTGCCTTGTTAGGTGGTTGGCTTGGTTGTCTCAGTGAGGCTCCATGACTGTTTAATTCTGTTTGCAGAGATCGTGTTGTGTCCTTCTTCCTTCGGCCATGCTTTCTGTTAATTTGGTTCAGCGATCTGACTATCATAATACTGACAAAGTCGACCACCTTCTTCCCTGGCTAACTAATAGGAAGTGGAGAACGAGGTGCATGGGTGGGAGGACATGCCAAATCGGACGGATGGAGAAATGACAGAGTGGAGGAGGACAAGTGTGAGTGATCATGAACGAGGGTGGTTAGATCGAGGGGAATGCATGATGGAGATCGAACGCAAGAGACCTAAGGTCGTGGTGAGAGCAGAACATGTCCGGGCTGTTAGATCTCGGGTGAGCAGATCGGATGGTTATCTGGCGGAGGAGGTGTGCAGATGATAACGTACGGGGGTGGTTTTGTTTGGGCAGTTATGGTTTCTATCAGAAGGGCATCGGGCGGTAAGTGGTAAATGGCGGAGTCCGCCCGATTCCATTTAGTGGATGACACGTAGCAACAGAGGAGAGAGAAAAACCACCTTTATCGAGCCAGTATTCCTCTCGCTTGTTGCTTGCGCGATATGAGCGACAACTGTTAGATCTGGCAGGGGTGATCTAATGGCGGGGAACGATTGGGCATGTTTTGTTGACCGTGAAACATGGGTCGTCAGATCGACGAGGGAAGATCAATAGTGGAGGGACATAGAAGTACGAGATGTCCTCGGGAAATGTGTAGAGGGCACGTATGACAGAAAGGTAAGGTTTTGCAGGGGGTTTGGGTTAATTTGCTTAAGGCTAAGGCGAAAGAGGGTTTCGTTGGGATGTCAAGGTCGAATTAGGAAATGAGCAGAATGAAATGTAAGTGGAAGAGTAAAGAAAGTGGGGTAATGGCCCATGTGGCGCCCTCTTTGGGACAGCAAAGCAGACCATGTCCTTCCTTTAGCCTTCAAAATGTTAGCGCTGCACCTCAGGGCTAACACTGGCTCCTTCTAGGGATGAAAGCCTCCCTATGAGGTTTCAAGAACTCTAGACCACTACCTTTCCAGTAAGACCAAAAATCAAAAATTCCTCCTAGTGTTTCATTGGGCGTGGAGTCTATCATGCATAAATAAAACTAAAAAACATATTTACACTACTAAGGCTTTAAAGCCTTAAATGAAATAAAGTTTCAAAAACCACCCATTGATTGGGCCATCAAAAACATCTCACCCCTCAAAATTTTGCAGAGTGAAAGTGTTGTTCATCTAAACTCAATCAATTACAAACGGTCCTACCCATAAGGCATCAAATTTACCATGGTTGCCTTTCTTTTCCTTCAATGCATGCCATTTGAGAACCAAGTCACCAACCTGAAAATTGTCTATCTTTGCTTTTTTATCAAAGGCCTCCTTGATATTCTTTTGATGCGCTACTGACTTCTCAATCAGTTGATCCCTGATCTGGTGAACTTCAACCAAGTCACTCATCCTTCTTGCCATGTCATTTTCCTCATCGTGCTCCTCTTGCAAGAATTTGGCCACAAGGAGAGTCAATTGGATTGGAAAAACAACATCAGTACCATACACCAGCTTGAATGGAGAGTTTCCTATGGATTTCTTGGTGGTAACTCTCTCAGCCCACAGGGCAAACTTCAACTTGGAATCCCAGTTCTGTTTGTTGTCTTCCAGCAGTTTTTTGATTATCCTTACCAGGCTTTTATTGGATGATTCTGCCAGGCCATTGACTTGAGGATAATATGAGGATCGCCTCCTCTTCTGGCTTCTGCGGCTCCAGATCAGGTTCTACGGCTCCAAATCGCCTCTAGTGCGATCACCCCCAGATCTTCTGTGGAAGGCGAAGGGTGTCTGATTCATTGGTCTCTCCCGTGCGAAGGGTGTATGATTCGTTTCTCCCGTGGGAAGGGTTTCTGAAAAGGTTTTTTACAGAAATACTCAACATTATACCTGGCATAATCGTATTACTATTATCCGGTTCGAAGGGTTTCTGCGGAGGGTGTATAGCTCTGGTGCAGATATGCGTAAAATATGGCTCCGAGCTTTGCAAAAATAACTGGTGGCTCATCCGCCTCTGGAGGGAAATCTCCTGCCCATATCGTGAGTGAAGCCCCAGCCCCCACTATCCAAGTGGTCCAGGACTCACTCGATGAAGCTTTGA
>APFE031583391.1:56937-118506 GCA_000404065.3 Pinus taeda | reverse complement strand
AGATTTTGAAAATCCTGAAAGCAGACAATGTATTCTAGATTCTGGCCCTTGGTTTTGGGAAAAATCAGGCCTATTCATGAAGCCATGGAACCCATCATTCGATCCCTCTACAACAGTGATAACCTCAGCACCATTTTGGGTGAGATTGCCAAGCCTACCCTTGCATCTCTGGAATCTCTCCTCACTAAAAGCCATCGGAAATGCAATTGGGAAATTTTACTGCAGGTGCCCAGAAACAGAGGAATATGCCAGAACCACCTATGCACACATCTGTGTGGAAATGGATTTCAGCGTCAGATTCCCAGCTGAAATAAACCTAACAAGTAAAGACTATGTGTGGAACCAGAAGCTTGATTATTAAAGTGTCCTCTTCAGATGTCGATCGTGCTTTAAGACGGGGCATCTAGCCAAAAATTGCCCAAAAGCCTCTGAGAAAAATTTTGCTAGAAAAAACCACCACAGATCTACATGGTGGGAAGGAGTACAAAAAGAACACTACACTGTCATCAAAGAAGAATATTCTAGAGAAAACTCTGAGTCATAAGAAATCAAGGAAGAAGGAAACAACTCTCAAAGCAAGCAATGAGAAAGCCCGCCCCAACAAATCAACAGTTATGAGGATTTGAACACCACAGAAAATAAATCTTCATTTAACAGCAAAGCAGATCTCCTAAACCAAACTTCTCTGACTATAGATCGCGAAGCTAAGACACCAATGTCCCAAGAACCAGAAGAGATGAAGGAGATGCAAGACAAAGAAAGTTGGAAGACCGTAGAGAAAAGAAAGAAAGCTACAACACCAATCTCGCCAAGAAAGACGAGGAGCCAGACAAATAAAAATTAAGAAAATTGTAGGTCTGATAGACCAATTTGGTCTCAGTGGACGTTAACCATCATCATCATCATCATCATCAGAATGCACTAATTTAATGCCCATTGATTCGCACATGTCCCCCAATTCCCTCGCTTTAAAAGTTGCTACATTATCAATAACTATATTGGTCGGGCAACCAAATTTGGTAAAAATATTCTTAGTTAAGAACTTCATGACAACCTGGTGATCAACCTTCTTAGTGGGTATGGCTTCAATCCATTTGGTAAAATAGTTAGTGGCTACTAAGATCCACCAATGTTGGCCACTTGAATGTGGATTAATTCCCCCTATGAAATATAAACCCCACTGCTGGAAGGGATCATTGGTGTGTATTGGCTTCAGGGGCAAAGATTTCAGTTGTTGTCTTCCTGTAAACTTTTGGCATCTGTCACAAGACTTCACAAATGAAAATACATCAAAGAATAGAGTAGGCCAATAATAACCAGCCCTTAGGATCTTATGGGTTGTGTTTTTCCAATAATGACTCCCTCCACAGGTGCTGGAATGAAATTGTTGCATGACTTCGACATGAAATTGTTGCATGACTTCGACATATTGTTCTTTGTCTAGACACCTCAAGAGGATTCCAGATGGGTCCCTCCAATAAAGCAAGTTCTCATTAATATGGAACTTGGTTGACCTAAGCTTAATGGTCCTGGCCTGACTTGAGCTAAGCCCTGGAGGGACTTCTATCTTCAACAAGAAATGAGCTATACTGGAATACCATTCACAAGTAGCCAAATTCTCAGCCAATGACTGATTCTGCCCTTGTTCATATGTTGCCTCCTCTGCCTTTTCAACTCCTGATTCTACACCTATGCAATTTATGTCCAGCAAACTGAAATTTTCCTCAGCCATAAGCTGAGCCAAGACCTGGCCTTTGACTAGCTTGGTGGGATTTACCTCTATGCTGAACTCTATGAGTTTTGAAATCCATTTGGCCCTTCTTCCATCAACCTCTGGCTGTGTTAGGACATCATTTACTGAAGCTGAAGGTACATAGGCAACCACTTTGGAGTGCAGGATGTAAATTCAGAATGCCTTTAAAGACTTTATAAGGGCATATGCCTTTTTTCAATAAGGCCATACCTTAATTCAACATCCCTCCAAGTTTTGCTAAAGAAGGCCACTGGGTGCTCTACACCTTCACCACATATGCCTTTTTTCAATAAGGCCATACCTTAATTCAACATCCCTCCAAGTTTTGCTAAAGAAGGCCACTGGGTGCTCTACACCTTCACCACATATGCCTTTTTTCAATAAGGCCATACCTTAATTCAACATCCCTCCAAGTTTTGCTAAAGAAGGCCACTGGGTGCTCTACACCTTCACCATTTTTCTGCAACAAGATTGTTGCAAGTGTATTGTAAGAGGTGAAGGAGAAAATATAAAACTCCTTAGTGTAGTCTGGGCTGACTAAGGTGGAAGCCTCCATGATAGCTCTTTTAATGGCTTCCAGAGATCTTCTTGCAGCCTTTGTCCATTTTATCTCTGACCCCTTATTTAGCATGGAGGTGATGTGGTTCACTAGTTCTGCAAAATTTGGAATAAACCTCCTCACAAAGTTAATCTTACCCAGAAAAGATTGAATGTCCTTTTTTGACCTTGGGATGGACAATGTCTATATTGCTTGAACCCTTTCTAGATCAATCTTGACACCTACAACAGAAACAATATGTCCTAAAAGTTTGCCTTCTTCTAGAGCAAACTATGACTTCTTGGGATTTACTGAGATTCCAAATCTTCTGCACTTCAGAAACACCTCATTCAAATGCTACAAATGCTCCTTGTGACTGTTAGAAAAGACTGTTATGTCATCAAGGTAAATAAGGACAAACTTGTCCTTTTCTCCCACAAAGGCTATGTCCATGGCCCTCTGAAAAGTAGCCCCAACATTCATCAATCCAAAAGGCATCTTGAAGTACATGAAGGTGCCCCAAGGAGTAGTGAAGGCAGTCTTCTCTTGATCCTCTGGGTGTACAGCAACCTCGTTGTAACCCGCGAAACCGTCTAAGAAAGACATGACTCTAGCCCCTAAAACTTTTTGCAGCAAATGTTCCATCTTGGGCAGGGGGTAGTTTTCTTTCTTAGAGCACTTGTTAAGATTTCTGAAGTCAACACAAATCCTGATTTCTCCATTTTTCTTCCTTACTACCACCAAGTTAGCTATCCATTTTGAATACCTTATGGGAACTATGATTTTGGCAGCCAACAGTTTCTTAATTTCTTTTTCGATCAATGGTAGTAATAGAGGGTTGATAGGTCTCAGATTCTACTTAAAAGGGATGGTGTCTTTCTCCAGTGGAATCTTATGCTAGATGATGTTTTTGTCATAAGTCTTAAGGTCACTGTACTCCCAGGCAAAGATATCAGCAAATTGCTTCATCAGGGTGCAATATTCAGAGCTTTGGGCAGCAGACAAGTGGGCGGATAGATTTATACTTTGGGTGATCTAGGCTCCCTATATTATGTCTATGGACTATAGACACATTCTCTTTCTGGGAAGGCTTATGGGGTACATCATTATGATCAAACAGCCTCTCTAGAGGCATCAACCCTTTGGGTATATGATTACTAGGCAGTTGGACAATGTTGTATTGACCAATTTTGTTTCTCAGCTGGGATTGATGGCATTCCTCCATGGCTTCATTCTCTTGATCAATTCTCATTTAAGAGAATTCATCAATGACTCATGGAAACTTATTGACTCCATTATCATCTTCAAATACTTTCCAATACTTAACATTATCAGGCAATGACGATCTATATTTTACTTGGACTTCATAAGTCAATCTAGGGGGTAAAGGAGGAACAAACATACTAGCAGACACAACAAGGGAATCAGCAAGTTGATTCTTACCCCTAGGGATGTATGGAATATAAAATCTATTGAACAAATCCTTGAGCTTCCATACCTCATCTCTGTATGCTTTCAGCCTAGGATGCCTCGCATGGAATGTCTTATTCACTTGTTAAATAATAAGGTCTGCATCTCCAAACACCTTCAGATGTTTGATGCCCATTTCTTTAGCAGTGTTCAAGCCTAAGATCAAAGCCTCGTATTCTGCTATATTATTTATGACTTGAAAAGTTAGCTTGAAAGATAAATGTATGCATTCTTGTGTGGGAGATATCAGAACTACACCCTCTCCTACAGCTTCCCTATAGCAAGCTCCATTGAAGAACATGTCCCAAATTTGTGGGCCTTCTTCCTCTCTGACTTGACAAATAGGTTTCCTGAGCCGCATGGAGGCCAACTGGGATTCTTCAATTTGGAGGATACAGGCTCCAAAATCAATGTCAATGGCATAGATGGGGTGATTAGTGGGATTCTTCTCATCACTGATGATATAAGCTAACTGAGCTTCCCTATATAATCTCTTACTCTCACCTCCAAAGACTGGGATAGTAGCATAAGACAGATCATTTTGTAACGTTCCACCCAATCTTTTCATACATCCCCTGGAAAGAAGCATGCCAAACTTAGGGGGAACATTTGCTACCACAATATCCATCATCATACTCTTCATAGGAAGCTGAGATAAGGTGATGGCTAGATCTTTGATTAGCCCCAAGCATTTCACCTTCCTAGAATCAAAAGAAAATAAGTCATGATAAGCCCTAGTGATGTCAAGGCCCAGCTCATCCATGACAGCCTTGGGCATGAGATTATGGCTAACATCTGTGTCCAACAGACAATTGTGGAGGATTTTGTCATGAATAATCAAGGAGACATAGAATGATGGGGAATTGTCATCAGAAGGTTCAATCATTGGGCTACGAATAACTGCAGGTTTGTCATCTTGTAAATTCACATAGTCATTTGATGCCTGTGTGGCCTTAAGCTCAAGGGCCTCAAGGATGGGTCTCTTAAAAGCTTCATTCTTCACTAGTTCCACCAGCGGTATAGATATTTTCAGCGTCTGGATTTCTGTTTCAAAACTGAAAGGAGAAGGGGATCTCATCATCTTCTTCGAACTACCCCTCTTCCATGACTACATTTTGGAAAGGGGTCTTCACCCTTTGGTCTTCATTGGCATCTTTGCTCCTTTGCATAATCTGCAACTGCTCATTGGCTTTACTATATGGATTCGGATTCCTAGGAAGAAAGGTATTAGGAACTCTTCCTTTCCTGGATGTTGCTCAACCTTTAATTTGGAGACTTCAGAGGCTAGTGACTCTATCATCTTAGTCATCTTATCTATCTTGGGGTTTGAAGATGAGGAAGACTCACCCCTCTGTCTCCTCTGGTCAACATGTCCCTTGAGTTTCTCTGCAGCCATGATGTTGGATTCTACCTCCAAGGCTGCATCCTGCATTTCGTCTAGAGAAGCACATCTTCTCTCCCTTAATAGTAAACAGAAATTCGAATCGAAGGCATTGGCATAAGTCATTTTAGCAGAGGTAGGGGTGGGTTTCACTTCAGCTGGTATCTTGTTGTACGTGTGGTTAAACCTTTTAATGAAATTAGAAAGTGACTCCCCATTTTCCCTTTTCAGGTTCCCAAACTCAGTATGGTAGAAGAGCGGGTCTTTCTTATCCCCCCAATGCTTTAGGAATACATCATCTAAGGCCTCAATATATGTTATAGATCTAGGGGTCAATTATTTGAACCATTTTTTGGCCTCTCCATCTAGGCTTTAGACAAATACTCTCATCCACACATCATCTTCACTAATGTCTATATTATCAGCATAGCTATAAAATGACTCAAGATGTTCTTCAGCAGTAACCCCTTCAGTCCCAATGAACTTAGGCATGTATTTCTGATATTCTCCAGTAGGCATGGCATTCAAAGGAGTGGGCAATACTAGAGGTCTGTACCTAATAGCTATGATTCTTTCCATTTTGGTGAGTGCTTGTGGATCTGCCATCGTTGTGGTGGATACAAGAGCACTGGCACTCTAAAAGGTAGGGAATTGAGGAGTGACTAACAGGACTAAAGGAATATGATGGGTAGGGGGTGAGGTTCCTTTGGGCTTAAAGCAAAAGGAGAACCCAAAGAATAAGGAGCTTTATGACTCTCTGAAATTTTTTCTTCACTGCTAATGTCAGAGGCTATACTCTCAGCATGTACTTGTTCTGTTACAAGCCTTTCTTGCAAAGATATAATGGATTGTTTAGATTTACCTGATCTTGATGCTCCTTTCTGTGATACCTTTCTTTCTTTGATGATCTTTTAAGGGTCAGGTACTGGGTCATCTGGTGACTTCTGAGGATTTCTCCGGGTATGCCTCACAAACTGAGCCAGAACTATGATGTGGAGTCGCCAAGAGATTCGGCCTCCAGTAGAGTCACCAGATAGATGATTACAACCAAAAATGTGTCTAGACTTTGTCTATCATCAAAGCTAGATCTGTGTCGTCTCCCAGGGAAGTTGAGCTTCGATTTCCTCTCCCTGGTAACAACGCCAATTATGTTATCACTCCAAGAAACTCTCCTAGGTTGTAGCTCAGAGATGCCTAGTAACATATAATCTTCAATATTGTTCTAGGAACTATTGGAATGGATGATGGTTTGGTTCAAGCCAGATAACCACTTCAACTCTGTTTTCACTCCAGAGATGCATGAACACCCTCAACCTACAAGGCTTTGGACCACTAATACTCAATAATTTGCAGATTAATTGAATGAATGGAGAAGGCTAACCACATCAGCAGATGCATACATAACGTATGATGGCCGGCTGCAGCCAGTAAATGAAGCTTGCAAATCTAATCTATCAATGCAGAGATAAGATGACAGTTATCTAGCATTGGATACAGAAGAGACATGGATAACCTATTCAATAGCAAATCCAATTTACCAATGCAGAGATAAGATGACAGTTATCTAGCATTAGATATAGCATAAAACATGAATAAACTTATCTAGGTGCAAGTTTAGAATAGGAGGGAGATGGACATTGAACATGTGACAGCAAAAGAAGCTTGTATTACTAAGAATGAAGATGAGACGCTGCAAGGAACAAAATATCTATAGCCTAGAGAAGTTGAACCTTGATTACATCTTGCTTTCAACTATTTATAGCTCTTTACAATGCTCTCCATCTTTTTAGGGCTGGAGGTGTCTTAATCTATCCCCTACTGTCATTAACTACCTAGTTGTGTTCAAGGACACAATTTTCCTTCCATCATGAAAGCAGTGATTAATCCTAGTACAACACTGCCTTGTTAGGTGGTTGGCTTGATTGTGTCGGTGAGGCTCCATGACTGTTTAATTCTGTTTGTAGAGATCGTGTTGTGTCCTTCTTCCTTCGGCCAAGATTTCTGTTAATTCAGTTCAGCGATCCGACTGTCGCAATATTGAGCAAACATGAACAAGGGTCGTTGGATTGAGGGGAATGCACGGTGGAGATCGGGCACAGGAAGCCTGAGGTTGTGGTGAGAGTGGAACATGTCCAGGTCATTAGATCTTGGGTGAGCAGATCAGATGGCTATCGGGCAGAGGAGGTGTGCAGATGATAACATACGGGGGTGGTTTTGTTTGGGTGGTTATGGTTTCTATCAGAAGGGCATCGGGCGGTAAGTGGTAAATGGAAGAGTCCGCTCGATTCCATTGAGTGGATGACACGTAGCAGCAAAGGAGAGAGAAAAACCACCTTTATCGGGCGAGTATTCCTCTCGCTTGTTGTTCACGCGATATGAGCGACAGCCATTAGATCTGGCAAGGGTGATCTAATGGTGGGGAACGATCGGGCATGTTTTGTTGATCGTGAAACATGGGCCATCAGATCGGCGGGGGAAGATCAATGGCGGAGGGACACAGAAGTACGAGACATCCTCGAGAAATGTGCAGAGGGCGCGTATGACAGAAAGGTAAGGTTTTACGGGTGGTTTGGGTTAATTTGCTTAAGGTTAAGGCGAAAGAGGGTTTCGTCAAGATGTGAGGGTCGAGTTAGGAAATGAGTGGAATGAAATGTAAGTGGAAAAATGAAGAAAGTGGGGTAATGGCCCGTGTGGGGCCCTCTTTGGGACAACCAAGCAAACCATGTCCTTCCTTTAGCCTTCAAAATGTCAGCGCTACACCTCAAGGCTAACAGTCCCGACATGTAATCCTTGGAGATGGATTCCTAGATCTGGATAGGAGTAAGTAGAGGAGTATACAGGCCTTGCTCCTTGATTGTAGGTTTGGAAATGGCGCAAGAAGTCCAGGATATGATAAACTTCCCAACATCTTATCGAACGCTTGGCTAATAAAAATACTTCTACAGTAATGCCACTCTCTTTTCTACCCAAAAAGTCTAGTGAATTGATTGTAGTGCACCTCCTAAATCATCTTGGCACACTCGCTTGAAGGTACATAGATGTGTCCCAGATGGCATAATGGTGCATCCTGGAGGTGAAAGTCTGGAACTTTCTTACCTTCCAGGAGCATCTGATATGTGGTGCCCAATTCAAGATCACTCTTGTAAAGATGTAGCCATTTTGAATTCTTGTGTCCACAGGAGTCGAGCACAATGGTTAGCGCCATGACTGGCGATCGATGAGGTAGTCTACAACATTATTGGTGCTTTCCTTCTTCTACTTAATGTTAAAATGGAAATATTGCAGGTATGTGGACCATTTCTAATGGCGATCATTCTGCAACTTTCCTTGTGTCTGTATGAACTATAGGGGTCGATGGTCTGTGTGGATGACCATTTCCTTCCCCAAAATGTAATGTTTCCATTGTTAGTAGGCCTGCACAATGGAGTGCATCTCTTTGTCATAGGTATGATAATTTTGGACTATGTACGAAAGTGTCTCATTATGATATGTCATCGGATGCCCCTGTTGGGTAAGAACTCCACCAATAGCATAGTTAGAGGAATTTGTCTCAATCTCAAATGGTTGATGTAGGTCTGGTAATGTGAGCATTGGTGCAGAGCAGAGACAATGCTTTAACTCGGCAAATGTCCTTTGTTGGGATTTAGAACAAAAGAATTTTTCTTTTTCTCCGCCCTTGGTGACTTGACTCAAAGGCCAAGTGATATGAGAGAAACCCAACATGAACCTGCGGTAGAAATTGGCAAGACCTAGAAAGATGCGGAGCTCTGTTAGAGTGTTTGTGGTTGGACAATCCTAAATAACTTGTATCTTAGTTGGGTCCATATGCACACCCTACTCATCAATGATGTACCCCATGTATTAAACCAGTGTCATACGGAAAGTGCATTTCTCCAAATTGGCAAAAAATTTGTGTGGACACAGGCTTTGGAGGACTTCTCCAATAAGGTGAATGTGTTATTCCCAACTGTGGCTAAAGATTAGGATATCGTCTAAACACACCACCACAAATGAGTTGGTGAAGGGTCGCAAAATGTCATCCATCAACCTTATGAAGGTTGCGGGGACATTTGTCAACTTGAAAGCCATGACTAACCATTCAAAAAGGCCCTCCTTGTATTTGAAAGAAGTATTCCACACATAAGAGGGTTTCATTGGTACCTGGTGATAACCATACTTTAAGTAAATCTTGCTGAAATGTTTGGTCCCCTTGAGCTAGTCTAGAAGGTCATCAATCTATGGGATTGAATACCTATTCCAAACAGTGATCTTATTCAACCCCCGATAGTCAATACCGAGTCTCCAGGTCTCATCCTTCTTCTGTACAAACATGACCGGGCTCCCACAAGGTGATGAACTTGGCCTGATATTCCCTTTCTGCAACAACTCCCAAATTTGCCTCTTGATTTCATCATTCTTTAGAACAAGGCATCGATAGATCGGTCTGTTGGGTAGCATCGCACCTGAGGTCAAATCGATGGAGTGCTTGACCTGAAAGTGTAGGGGTACCCCTATGGGTGAGGTGAAGATGTCCCTGTACTCCTCCACAACCTTGTCCATCTGTTGTTGTCATGCGAAGGAGCCTTATCTGGAGCTCGTGGATGTGGCCACAATCTTCTTCTAGCCCTTAGGGAGAATCATAAGGAAGACAATTTCTCAGTCTGGGAAATGATATTAATGCATTGCTTCACATAGATCAAAGAGGTGGCAGTAGGCGGTGCCACCTTTGGTAGTATAACTTATTTCCCAAAGCAATAATAATAGTTTGAATCCTAGACTCATACACAACATGACGCTTCCATAAGTATGGTTGGCCTAATAATACATCACAAACTTCAAGAGGAGAAACATCACACATTACCTCGTCTATGAAGGGCTTGTTGTTGTAAGGCGATACTATTGTTGATGTGAAGATCTCGTCCTTAGCGAAGCCACTCGATGGTGTACGACTGCAGGTGTGGTGCGGTCAGTAGGCCTAACCACTTCACGACCTCTGTTGAAATGAGGTTCTTTTAGCTACCACTGTCAACAATGAACAACAATGGAGAACCCTTCACCCACATCTCTGAGTGGAAGAGACGCTCCCCCTCCACTAGATCTTCAGGCTCAATCTTCTGGATCTTGGTGGTGGAAACAGTGGTACTGGGCTCCACATCAATAATTTGATTCCCTTTTTTATTACCCTTGTTGAGTTCTAACTCAAAGTAGGAACATGCATCTACTTTAGAAGCCTTCAGTGTGGCTACCAATGATTTCTTGGCTCGACACTCACTTGTGTTGTGAGCAGGGTGTTGAGTATGGAGCATGATTGTTTAGAGGTCTTTGTTTCAGCTAGATGTATACCCCAGGAAGTTTGTACACCCCTCCACGGGGGGGGTGTGGGGGGGACTTGTCCCCCCCGCGGGGGTTCGGGGGGACCAATCCCACCCGGTTGGGGGGGTCCGGGGGCCAGCGGTCCCCCTGCAGGGTTCGAGGGCAACGCCCCCAAAGCTAAAAGCAAATGTAAAATTGCCTTGTAAAAGTATAGTAATTTCTAGTCAATCTGGGCCGTTCATTAGGCGGATGATCTGATGGTAGAACTTATGTTTAGTTCAGGGTTTTTTGCCCTAGAAGGCAACCCCTCTCTTTGTATGAGGGAATTGTATTGAGTCTATGTAATAGATGTGTATTCTCCAAGCAAGAAGCAGAGAGGTGAGACTGTGAGAGAAAACAGAGGATATTACAGCGGATGTGTTGTATGTTGTGTCTATTCATTTTGCTGGATAATAGAAAGGAAGGACTAGCTATTCGGGGTGGACGTAGCCCAAACTAGGTGTACCACGTATATCTGTGTCTCTCTTGTTTTATGCATTTTCTATGTTTATATTTCTGCAATATTTTGTGTTCCATTGCTCTGTAATATATAATTTTCTAACACGGGGCTCTTATGGAACACACACCATTTTCATGTGTCCTTCTTTTTATTCCTGGTCATGTTCTTTGTTTGAAGCTTCGGGCAGGTTGTCCCGGGTCGCCCTACCATGGCTTTGTCCTTTGTTCTGCAATTTGGAGGTGCCTTTCCCTTGCTTTAGATTCGCAAATCTAAAGTATCACTTTTTTCAATTTAAATTTCTGCTTGATCTTGACAGCGTATCAATAGGCGATACCAAAAGAGGAGATGTCTAGGAACTCCATCTCATCTTAGATGTACTTGTGTAGACAATCGTCGTACTTGAGTTCCAAATACCGCTCAAAATCATTGATACCCAACTTCGTGAGAAGGGTTATAAAATTATTTGTGAACTTTGGCATGTCTTGGTCTCTTCCCTATCGCAACGTGGTCGACTTTATGTATTTATCTTCATAGCTCCCAATAGGTTAATATTGTTCCTTTATGGTGTCTTGGAAAGAATTCCAAGTGCGTGCAGCTGAAAATTGTGAGGGTTCTCTCTCATCTTTCTGTTTGCAATAGATTTCCCACCAATCCTTGGCATGGGGGCGACTTTGAGGAGTGAAAAAGTAATATTTTCCCGATTGGAAAAATCATGAACTGGAAAATATCCTTCTAACATATTTAACCATATATCTACAACGTCTGCATCTATCTGACCCTCAAATATGGGAATGTCAAACTTGAATTGTACCTTAAAGGGAGTGGCGCCTCCAGAGTGGTTGTTGGATGAAGATAAATCTCCTTTGGGTAGTCGTTGAAGGATATGGGCAAAGTTGTCCATCATCATGTTCCTTTGTCACTCGAGGGCTTCTTCAAGCAATATTTTGAAAGGATATCATGGTCCCTCATCTTTCTTTTCTTCTGCCATGAGAGGTCATCAGGGTTTGCGAGACTAGTCTTGCAAAGGTTCAACCACTTCGATCCCCAACTCCTTATATCGTGACCTCATTAGGGACATGCAAATAAAAACAGAGAAAGAGAAAACCGCTCTCATACCACGGATATAGACTTATGCAGGAGTGCATCAAAACACAGATATAAACATAAACACAGAGATGCAGCATAAATCAAACTTCATTTCATTAACATTAGAGAACTGAAATATGTTTACATACATAATTGAAATAAATTAGTTTGAGCTATGGTAGCTTGTCTCTGAGAAGAGATGTGGCAGCTACATGCCTCTGAAGTATGTTACAATGAATCTCAAGAGCCTTTTTATTATTTAACAACAAAGGGAAACCCTAAAAAACCAAACCTAACCCTAGGAGATGGAACACCAAGAGTTTGTGGGCCCCGTTGGGGTTAGTTGGGCAAGCAACTTCCTGGGGTCATAGCTTGGTCATATGATCTATGTTTGGCGTGTACAATACCTTATTAGAAATTTATCTCGAAGTACTGTAGGATTTGTGCTAGGTCTTAGCCTATGGCTATCTGCCCACAATGGACCTCAAAAAAACACCGTTTAGGGGGTCAAAACAACTCCGGAAGTTCAGGACCAAAAAAACTGCTAAAAATAGTAAATGATGCTATAATCAAGGAAACTGATGAAACCATCTTGGGGTCTAGATGGAAAAGTTGGGTGGCCACCAACATCCACTTGGACCAATCATTGATCCAGGGTTGTGCTTGGAAGATGCCATGTTCCAATTGGTAGGGTGAAGAGGTTGTCCATTTTCATCTACCAACTGCCTGTGATACGCTGCTCCTAATAAGAACTTCTGACGCTTTTGAAAATAATGTGGAGTAATATTTTTTCCATTTGAACTTGATTCTGAATCAAGTTCCCGCAAATTTGAATACCTTTTATTCAAATTGACATGGCTTTAAAAAAATCAATTAAATAATCAAAATATAAATAAAATCTAAACTTATTGGAGCTAGAAAGGGAGAATTCCATGAAGGACTTTGATCTGCGATATGGAACAAACTCGAATTTGAAGAATTGGCCATTTGAAGATATTATTGAGATTTTATCCGTGCATTTGAGAAAAATAAGAAATAAAAATTTGTCTGCATATCTGAAATTAATGTCGACAACCATATAACCACAACCTGAATTTCAATATAGTTTTCAATCCGTTTTACAAGAATAAGGCAACTTTAAGTGGAAAGTGTATACTATGAACTACTGTAATTCATGTGAATGCATTCTAAAGGATAATTTGATATTAATATTCCATTTTATTTGAAATTAAAATTTCAAATAGTTTTTAAACCAAACTGGTGCGTTTATGAGAACAAAGTGCACTGTGTTTAAAACATTAACAAAATCGGGATGTTAAAATAAAACCTGCACCAGTTTTCAGCATTTCGAAAAAAAATATGTTATCATATCGTTGCTCTTCTACAAAAACACACTGATGCATTAAAAAAAAAAACAACACCGCTAAATTATCGATGCTCTTATCAAAAGTAAAGTATCAATGCTTTTAAATAGAAACAACATCGTTGCGTTAAAAAAAAAATTAATCACACCATTTCAAAATATTGAAAATAATAATAAATTGTATCATGTCGGTGCATTGAAAAACTTTGCCGCCCCAATAATGTCATGCGCTTTTTTTATAAACATACAGGTGCGCTTGACTATCTAACACATCGATGTCATGCAATTTTTTTTAATAAACATATAGGTGTGCTTGACTATCTAACACATCGATGTGCGGTAAAAGAACACACACACACACAACAACAACAACAACAACATCAACAACAACAACAACAACTTTGGAGCAGCGTAATTGCGTTGTGCAGTAGCAAAATACTTTGGAACAACATAACTGCGTTGTGCAGTATCAAAATAATTTGGAGCAGCATAACTGCGTTGTGCAATAGAAAAATACTTTGGAGCAGCATAACTGCATTGTGCAGTAGCAAAATCTTTGGAGCAACATAACTATTCAAAAACCTGCATAATAAAAAAAATGTAATTTTGTTATTTATTTTACTAATAAAAAAAATTACAATTTATGTTAGAATTTAATTAAAAGAGAGATAATTTGGAAGAGAAGATCATATCAAAGCTGCAAATAATTTGGATCCGCCGAAAGATCATAAGTTGAAAGGAATGGTGATTCACTCAAAACCCAAAATAGCAAGAATCTTGAATTTAACTGTTAAAATATTTTACAATTTCTACTAGATTTATTCACAATTCAGAAACAATAATAGTAGTAATAATTATAATTATAATAATAATAAAATTAATATAGATTTACAAGTAAAAAAAATTATGATCTCTATTCCTATTTAAATTTAATTAAAATTTGGATAAATAAAATAAAATAAAGAATAAAAAATATCAATACTTACGTTTGAACTATATGTAAGTTTATCTAATATGTATTAGTTGGCGTGTGTCATGCAAAGCCACAAAATGAACAAGGCCGATAAGTTTATTTCTAATATAAGAGCAGAATAGCATAAAAGGTTGATAAAAAATTTGCAGAATGATGAATCAGGTCAATGAAAAAATATTATTCAATAATTTTTTTCATCAATAATATACCTAAGAATATTAGATAACATGTTTCAAACAATCTATTAATTCATATATATTTAATGTTTTACAGGGAGCAATACGAAGGAAAAATCAATGTCGTTCTACGAAAAGAAAACTTATGGAACATGTAAACGACAATGAATTAGTCCTTAGCTCGTCTGGAGTGGTGCTGAAGGTTAATGAAAGGGGGGAAATTATTACAGAACTATGAGGAATCTAGTGGAACGAATGTATAGACGTACTTTGGACCACTTATAATACAAAAATCAATGCAATGATTCTAACAAATAAATTATATCTAAACAACATGAAGTGTTTCCAGAGCAATGGTCAATGAGACATGTCAGACTTGCAATAGAAAAAACATTCAACAACAAAAAAAATCATTCGAAAGGTAATATTCCTAATGATTTTCTAGAATTATATGTATATTTTACTACAAATCATAAATTTATTAATATTGATTTTGTTATATTTAGTTTTCATATATCACTATAAAAATCGTTTATTACTTTCTTTTTTCTTCAAGAAGATTATGATAATCCAAAATGATCAACCCGCTGATATACGAAACATGCTGGTAGGAAAGTTCAAAAAAATGTATAAGGAGATGTTCAAAGAAATGGACATAATTGCATCATAGGAGGAGCCATCTCAACAAAATTGTGCTTCAAATATATGTAATCATAATTGACTTTGTACATATAAAAGAGTAGCATTAAATATTAATTTCAAGTATTTTCTTACAAAAAAGAAAACAAGATGGAACTCATTCAGCACATAAAACAAGACGACAAGGAAGAAAATGGTTGATTTTGTGAGTAATTGTTAATATTTCCTTCAAACAACTCAAGGTTTCATTTTTGTATATCTTAAGTTGTTTGACAACAACCATACTTCAATGTATTCAAATAGGTGTTAACAGACAAAGAAGAGACATCAGAAGAATTGATTGACATTCAATTAAATATTGGTTGTGAGTATATGCTGGCATATCAAAAATTAATTGTGGAATTTGTAAGTATCTATGTTGTTTTATTTCTCTGAGTTTATAATTAATAGAACAAAAAAACTTTTATATTAAATATATGATTTATTATGGGGTATAAAACTTGCAAGAAACAAAGTATGGAACTATGCCAACAGAAGAGTTGTTGAAAGAAGGCATGAGATTTAGTTTTGAAAGAATGTGTATAATTCACGAGTCACTTCTTCCTATATAACATTGTTTTTCGATTTACATTGATGAATATTATTTATTTCAATTTTCATTATTCTCACTAATGTAGATACACTCATTACACTTTATTTTTATGTTGGCAGATGGAACAAGATCAAGAAGATGAAAACAATCGATTCAATCAACAAAACATTCATCTGAATAATCCAAGTCATGGAAGTAACTCGAGTACTAATAATCGTTCCAATGAAGAATGATGATCTATTTGGATATCAATGCAACCTCTTAGATTTTTTGAAATAATTGTCTGTGAAAATCAGACATTTTGATTAATGTAATCATGGACATAGTGTCCCAATTGAAATACAATGGGTTACCAATAACAATATCATTTTATATGACAAAGAGCCTATTATTGATATATAATAAAATACATTTTAATTTATTCTATCGTGTTATCCAATGTCACTGTGAAATGTTACACCACTGATTAAATATATGGATGATTAAATATTATAATGCAAAGATGTGAAATTTGATAATATAACAAATCAATCTAAACATCATATACAAATGCACTAATCAAATATTAATTTATACGAATATAATTAAAAGAAATAGTTGATTTCTCAATGAATAACGAATTTAAAAATTACAATAATTGCACTGTCACAGGTCCATGTCCCCAAAAAAAGAGAAAATTTCATACAAAACATTAGTGTGTCCATAACATAATAATGCATCAGTGCTTTATTTTAAATAAAAGCATCGTGATGTCATCTTTTAGCATAAATAATGCCTTTTCAAAAAACGACAACACCGGGGCTTTTAGATCTTCAATCATCGGTATTGCTTTCAATTAATGCTCCGGTGCATTGTAACTCTTAACACACCAATGATTTCATAGACCTAACACCCCCCGGTTCTAGAAAATATTATTTCCATTCCCGATACACTATTAAAATTAACATCAACAGACCCTCTATATAATAAATGCACTAATGCATCCACGAGGTCTTGGATAGATGGTGATCGGGTGCTCTATTAAGGCACTCTCCTAATGTGAAGTCACTAGTTCAATTCCCCGCCCCGATTGGGGTGATATATTGGACATGTTGAAGATGTAGTCCTGCCAAGCTTACAAAAAAAAAGTCTCACTAGCACAACCGGTTGAGGATGGGCCTCGTTAGTAAGGCAACCCAGGATCAAACCTCATGGGGGTGGTTGTTCCCTGTGCTAGGGGGGGAGACATGTTAAAAAATACAGTCAGCTTAGGACTAGTGTCGCCCAGGCCAGGTGCGATCCCCGGGTGACTTTGATGGATTAGATGCCCCTGGTTCGCAGCTCCTCAAGCCACAATTCAAGCTTGGAGGATCACAGACAATTTAACAGACAAAAAAAAACAAACGCATCGGTGCATTTATGTAAACAAGATGTGTTGGTGTTGCGTGTTTAAGAGAAAGCACTAGAACAACAATTTTTTTTGCATGCCTCGAAGTCGTTCCTTCATCAAAGAACGACTGTGGCTTTTTTTATATAAGCACTGACATTGTATACGTTTCAATATTTGATGTTCTTTGAGTTGAACACACCGAGGATTTTTTTTTATAAGCACCAGGGTGGTATACATTTCAGGTTTCGATGTTGTTTCAATTAAATGCCTCGGCGCTTTTAATTATGTATGAAGGCCGATGCGTTTCTATAAGTAGTGCATTGGGGCTGCTTGTTCCATAAAGCGCACCAAAAAAAATTTAAAAAATAATAATAATAATAATAATAATAATAATAATAAATCCACTAAAATCTTCGACCAACCATATATTCTCAGTTATGATGAAGTTCCATTATAGGCTCTGCAAAAAATATTCATTTCCACAAATGGATGTTTTAGCGGATGCTTTTTTGACAATTTTTGCCAATTTTACAACACTAAAAACTGTGTTATAACCTCCGCTAAAAGGTCTTTTCCTTATAGTGATGTGGAATCCCTCCTTTTAGATAATGGGTCACCTCATTTTCTTGACAAGTAAACCCTTATTTTTTTCCTTCGAAATGCCTTCCCTTGATCACCTTTGCTCTAATACCATATTGGAAAATGCAACATGGCATCTTATTAATTCAAATTTTCCTTAGTTTTAATATTGGCTTGTGAACTTGACTTATCTTCTCATGTTTTCTTTATTAGATATTTTCATTATAAACAAATGTCAAGAACAACACAATAACGACAATGTACACATAAATTAGGCTCCAAACCAGGGCAAAATCCATCCAAGGGGAAAACTCGGAAAAATCTCTTCTCTTCGTACAGAATCTGCTTCAAATGAGACAACCAATACCTAAACCCTAGACCAATTCCTTCCCCCAAGTACCAATTCAACCCTTCAAGAAACCCTTCCAATAGGATTGGATCAACAAGGCTCAATCCTACATCATCCAACTTCTTACTGTAACTTCGACCATACAGCTGTTGCAAAAACCCTAATTCTAGCACAAGAGAGTTCTTCAATACATCCTCGTTTGAGCAAGACAATGTCTTCCAAGGTTAATGAAGTCACACCAAAATAGTCACTCTTCCAACAACTTGATTTTGCAACTTGATCTCCTGTAACTTTGATCTATAGTTTTGGCCTTCCCTAAAGTTGCAAAAACCCTAATTCTTCACACGTGTGAGAGAGATAGAGCCCAAAAACAAACCTTTGAGACTTCTTTTGCTTCCTTGATCTTTGCTCTAGCCTTCTTAGTCTCCCTATCTTCAGATCAAACTATTTCTTGAGAATCGAACTTGTGTGAGTGAGTGTGACAAATGAGGTCTAAGTTGCCTATATTTATAGTGTTTCCAAGTGGTAAAACTTCCTTTAGGTTGGCTTGTAGTTGTCAAGTCCAACTTGTACTTTGGAGGTTTCTAAGACATTCTAGACTCAAAAATAAATTACTTTACAAGGGACATCTTGCTTGAAAGGGTCTTATAATCATGGTGTTGACTCTCTTGAGCATGAAGAGCATGCTTTTACCTATAAGACGATCAATAAGATGCATGAAACTCATGCTTTAAAATAATAATTTTTTCTTTCTTCTTTTGTTTGTTACATAAGATACATATTGAAATGAGTACAATAACAATTATGAAGACTGAAACTAGTTACATTTCCAACACATAGCACGCCCAAAACTAGCAATAGACTCATCATTGACCATATATATATCTACTTTTCTAGAAGAGACAAACCCAAACCCATAGTAAGAAATTAGTAGTTCATCAAACTATAAGCCAAAAATACATAAATTGATCATAAGCCATTTCATCTTATAGCTAAAAGATATATCATCAAAAGCATAAGTCTACACAAAACCATGATGTTCTCAATCATTATCAAGCAAAAATCATGATTGTGGCATGTCAATCTAAAGCCCTTCAATGAAGGGTCTATGATAGTAGTGAGTGGAAACTCCATTAAGTAGCTCAGAGACTTTCCATATTCCCAGAGCCAATGTAGCACCCAAATTAGAGAGTGCATCTGCATCCTAGTTTTGTTCTCTGTAAATGAGGTGACAAGAAACGTGATCAAAAACATGTTTTAGCTATGGAACTTCCTCAATAATAGGACTGACTGTGTGAATGTGACAACGTTGAATGTCATTAAACTAGTTTATGACGACCATAGAATAACCACAAATCTAAAGAGAGTGACATCATTTTTCAATTATAAAGAGGAGAAGAGGTTTGAGGCTAAAAAGTTATACATAATATTTGATCCCCTCCCTAAACTGCTTTGAAGTTCAAATGTGTGGTTCTCATTTAAATAAGGAGCTGCCCCTCCCCTACATTCACCATTTTCAGCATAATCTTCATCAAAGTATGCCACGACTGGGATTTGTCCACTTCATCTACTACTATATTCCTTAGAGCATGTGAGACTTCTTCATATAGAATCATATCGAAATCAACTATCACTTTTGTTTCCACCTGTTGAGGGACATAGATTTTAGCATTAAAGATAGTTATGTTCCTTGTGTTCCCAATACCCAAAAAAATCAAGGGAGGCAAGTTTTTGAGCTTTTTAGGTGATACATGTTCCCACCATTCTTTCCAGATACATTGGAAAGATATAAGTTGCAATCTCTAAGTCCCTCCAAGATGATTTCACACCCCATTCCAAATAGCTTCAGAAAATAAATAATGAATAAACAAGTTTGCAATAGATTCAATATCTTTATTGCACATGGAAAACCATCCAGGACCATTAAAATTTTGTTTTGAAGGTTATCCCAAGTTGGGGTTTTATTTTCTAGTGGGAACCAGAGAAACAAGCAAGTTTTAGGGGGTCTTTTAAGTTTCTAAAGCCTTTTCCACCACCAAACAATAACCTTCGGTTGTTTGTCACTGTTAATAACCTCATATTTGACCTTAGGAGTGTACTCCCCCCACCGAGAGTGAAACCAAAGGAGAATTTCATCTTCCTCTTTGATACGCATGTGTTATGTTTAGAGCCACTATATAATCCTTCCATTGATCCTGAAATTCAGGCAGAAGGCCCAAATGTTGTGTGTTGACCCACCCCTGTGCCCATATGGATGTGCTACAAGGATCAACTATCTAATTTAAATTGGTCGTGCCCTAGTTATTTTATATTTATATTAATTCTCTTAGGAGGTGAAATTTATCACTACTTCCGACCCATGGGTCCTGACATAACCTGAGATTTTCGTCATTCCCCACTTTCCAATCCAAACCATCTTCCACTACCTGAAACAATGACAAAACTGCTTTCCAGATAATGGATGATCTGGGCCATTTCTTTTCAGAACAACGAAGCCACTCTTCCATAGAACTAGAGTAGATATACTTCCTGTATGCTACTATAGTCCAGAGGTTGTATGTGGACAGTAACCTCCATCCTACTTTGGTAGATGGATCCTTTGCAAAGGAATGAAGACTTTTCAACCCCATCCTCCCCATCCCTTAGGCAAAGGAGTTCTATCCCATTTTACCCATCGGAAGACCCTACCCTCTTTGTTTCCCATCCACCAATATCTACAACATAGTTTCCAAATTGAATTCAGGACCCCAACTGGAATCCAAGATAGGGAAAACCAAAATATCGAGACAGCTTCCACTATCGACTTTATGAGAAACCATCTGCCTACACAAGACAACCATATGAAACACTATGATTTGATTCTCTTTTTTATCGTAGCAACCAACCACAACCAATCACTTTTCCTATAATCATTTGGTTTCAATTGAAACCCCAAGTGTTTAAGACCATCTTCAAAATTTAGAGACATTAATGGGAACAAGTTGTGCACATAAGAGGCTTCATCTCTATTCAAACAATTTGAGGATGAGGAGGATTTCTACATGTTCACCAGCATATCAATGGCCTTCTGGAAAAGGCTGAGCACCTCCTTAATAAAGGCCAGATCCATTTTGGACCCATCACAAAAAATCAAAACAACATCAACAAATAGAAGACGGGTGATGGTTAAATCTTTAGCTACCCAAACTTTGATAAGATCCTCTCTTATTTTTTCAAATTTTAACAACCTACTTAAAACTTCGGACACTAACAAAAAAAGGAGGGGAGATAGAGAGCGGCCCTGTCTGAGCCCCCACTAGGCTTGAAATAAATTAGATGCAAAACCATAAATTATAATAGAATTTTTTTTATAGAAGATTGCTAACTCATTACCTAGCTAATGAAAGGAACTTCAAAACCCAAATGGGTGAGTAGGAGTCTGATGTAACACCAATTCACTTAATCATAAGATTTATATAAATATATCTTGATCACCATCCCTTTCTTCATCCATGCTTTCAAGTTGTGGAGAACCTCCTTAGCCACCCCAATTGCTTTGTGAATTTGCCTATCTTCCAAAAAACCAAACTATCTAGAAGAAATATGGCTTGACAATATCAATTTTAGTTTATTTGCAATGATATTTTCCATAATCTTATAGATGTAATTACACAAGTATATGGGCTTGAAATCATCAAAGGAATGGGGATCGTCAATTTTAGGGATTAGCGCAATGAAAGAAAATTCCACAAGCCAGTCATTCGGACTAGGACTTTTATCCTTTTGGAAGCTTTGAAATACCTTCTAAAGCTCAAACTTAGAAATAGGTTCCAATAGATCTTTGTTTTCTTCTAAATTGAAAAATCGTGGAAAGACTTATATCGTTCAATGATTTTTGCTATGTTCACTTCCTATGAGGATTTGAAAAGACTGTTGAAGTGGCTCACTCCAAGCCTGGCAAGACCCTCAAGTGATGCAACAACGCCCCCTTCCGAAGAATCTAATTCCAAATCACATTGAGTACTTTACGATCCTTCGCAAAATTCTGGAAAAACTTTGTGTTGTCATCATCGCGTTCCAGCCATATGGCACGACCCTTGGGAAGTGTCAAATTATCTTATTGTTCTCATGTGATTTTAATATCATAGGGAGGTATGGATGTTAAAGAATGAATTGTGGGGGATTAGGGGGAAGGTCAAATCAAATTATTATTATAATGGAGAGGAATATATATTAGAGAATGCATTGTGAGGAGGGTCACATGAAATTATAACTACTATGTGATTGTATTATCATTGAGAAGCACCAGGTGTTAGGGTCCAACCCTAACCCCTTTATTTATGTAACAAGCCCAATGGGCCGAGTCATAGTCATAGTTAGTTAGAGAGTAAATAAAGCCCGCATTAATAATTGTAAGTGGTTGACTCGCATTAGAGAAAAGGGACCACAGTTGGTTGTAAATGGGCCAAAGTTTATTAATAAAGGACCACAGTTGGTTGTAAATGGGCCATAGTTAATAAATAAAATGGTTAACCTATGTTATGCAAGGGACCACTAGTAGTTAGGGCTTTGGATGTCATTTAGCTATAAATAGTCTTAGTTAGTAAAGGAAAGATCATCAAGTCTTATTCTAATCGAGCATTGCTCTGCTGGAGGTTTCCCCCTCGAAGAGGCAAGTGATCATTGAATCTATTTCTAAATAATAAAATACTTGATATATTTCTCATTTTATTATGTGTTTTGGGCTATATTTCTTCGCATTTCTCGTATTCTGGAATTTCTCATAGGTCAAGAGCCTAACAAGTGGTATCAGAGCACTTTCAAGGGCCGGTTGTACCTCAATTTTTCACAAAAAAAAATAGGCTAGGGACGTGTTTCAGCGTATTTAAACCACAGAATTTTTCGTTGAGTGCATAAACCTACAGATTTGGGGAGGCATGCACACAGGAACTACAAGAGATGGTCATGCTTTTTGGACTCCCTTATAACCCCTGTGGGTACCCCTTCAAGTAGTAGCGCATTAGACAAAACCACGCACAGACTGCACTTGCACGTACCCTTGGGTATATTGGAAGCCCCCTAGGCTCACCTAAAACCTAGCCTTAGATAAGCCTTTGGTGGTCTTGCTACTACATTACACTAAGAACAACACTCGGGGAGATTACTCACGCGTACGATAGGGTAGTCGGGTAGTATGGCTAAGCATACTGTCAATTCTCCTTAGTTAGCGCCTTGAAAGATTGGGGCGAGTACTATTATTGGACCCCTTGTGTATATTGTGATTTTTTGTAGCACCTGACACTCCTTTGTGACCACAGTTCCCTTTGTTATTTGAAGATCGCCCACTACCTTATCTTCCAGATTAGATCCAGCAATTGGGGTTCTACTACTGCAGTGCAAATCAGATCAAGCAACTGGGGTTCTGTCACCACCATACAAATTAGATCCAATAGTTGGGGTTTTGTTGTCATCGTGCAACTCACATTCAACAATGGGGGTTTCACAGTGCCGATCAGACTATTTATGCAGTGAGGCTTGCTGCTACTACAGTTTGGGCCCTATTTTCACAAGACATTGGGTAGGATCATTTTTTTTGGAATTTGGCCACTGTAGTATTGATCAGTGGGGAGTAAAACTCCTTTTGCAAAAGAAAAAAAAATGAGACCATCTCGGGACGCTTGCAAGAGACTTAGCCCATAAGCTTCAGGACGACTAGCTGATCGCAGTGGTACCATTCACTTGTCAGCGTCAATTTTCCGGCAGTCCCAAATTTTTCTGAAGTGACTTCAAGTGACCCCTGCCAATAGATTCCTGAGCTCACCCTCTTTCCAAGAAGACTACTCTTAAGTAATTGATCGGGTTTTGTGTATGGTAGGTACCAGATCTCAAATCATGGCCTATGAGAAGATCGAGAACCTTGAAAAAAGGTTGGATGAGTTTCAGGGAAATATGGACTAAATTACCTTTCACAGCTCACTAATATGATGCAGAGGTCTCATCGGGAGGAGCATAGTGTTGATGAACACATTAAAGGAGAATCTAGCCATCACATTCACTTCCATGGAAATCACCAACATTCCCACCCTCAGCCACCCAAGCAGGACATGTATAAATTTGATGGATTTAATCTTGTAGTAGGGGTAGCACAAATGGAACAATATTTCTCCCTTAATGATATCTGTGAAGATCAAACTAAACTATGTGTGGGAGCCCTTTACTTGGACCAAGAGAGATGGCAATGGTGGCAGTGGCATCAAAAATGTTATCCCGATAACATAACTTGGCACATGTTCTCAAAAGCCCTATGTGACCGCTTTGATAGGGAACCTAATTTTTTGGGTCGTCTCACTAAGCTCTGACAGACAGACACAGTAAAAGACTACATTGAAGCCTTTGAGACATTGGCCATCAGAATTGTTGGTCTAGGAGATGACTTCTACTTTGAGTGTTTCATTAGTGGTCTCAAAGAAGTCATCCAAGCCTATATCTGGATGCACCACCCAGCTACATGGATGGACACCAGCAAAAAGGTCGTCGAGGTGGAGCCTTAGCTACCCAATCCACTCATCCAAATTTCATAGCTAAGGAGCATCCCACCTAGGCTCAAGGTCCTACCCAAACACTTAAGGTTAAAAAGGTGTATCTAACAGAAATGGTTGAAAGCAGAAAATAAGGATTGTGCTACTACTGTGATGACAAATACTCCCTGGGGCATAAACGAAAGGAACCAAAATTCTTTCAAATTGATGTTATTGATAACAGCTCATCTGAGGAAGCCCCACCCCTTCGGGGCCTAAGGATGAAGTTGAAGAAACCCAGTCTGACAATGATCTCACAGCTACGCTAGATGAACCAGTTATCTCACCACATGCTTTGGTGGACATTTCTTCACCTCAAACTCTCAAAATCCGAGGCTTTCTTAAACATCGACCAGTAGTGGTATTGATTGATAGTGGCGACACTCATAACTTTATCAGTAAGAGAGTTTCCGAAGCTATTCATTTTTTGTGCGAGCAATCTCTAATTTCCAAGTCCTTATCACTGATGGGGGGACCATGAAATGTGAAGGCCATTGTGAAAATATTAAACTTCAAATGGGAGACTACCATGTAAAGACCCATATGTTTGCTATTGAAACGGGTGGTTGTGACATCGTCTTGGGTGTTGAATGGCTTCATACACTGGGCCCGATCACAATGGATTTCCAGGAGTTATATATGAGCTTTAAGTAGAATGAACACATTCATACATTACGTGGACTCCATGTAGGTGCTCCTACTATTATCAGGTCACATCGAATCGAAAATATTTTGAAAAAGGGCCATCACAGAGTCATCACCTAATTTAATGTTATCCAAGTCGTTGAATCCACTATTCCTCATATTCATCCTTATATGCAACAGGTCTTAGACCACCAGCAATGAGTATTTGATAAACCTAAAGAGCTTCCACCCTCTAGGGGTGAACATGATCATAGCATCTCTTTGGTCCCGAGGGCCCAACCAACTAATGTGCGCCCATACCGATATCCTTTCACCCAAAAGATTGAAATTGAAAAATCATCAAGGAACTCCTCGAAGCCAGTGCTATTTGTCCCAGCATCAGTCCTTATTCATCACTAGTGGTCATGGTGCTAAAGAAATATGGAGAATGGTGCATGTGTTCGGACTTTCGGGGCCTCAACAACCTCACTGTCAAAGACAAATTTCCAATTTCGGTTGTTGATGATCTTCTTGATTAACAAAATGGTGCTCAATTATTTACCAATATACATCTTCGCTCTGGCTATCACCAAATCTGCATGAAGGAAGTAGACATTCCCAAGACTGCCTTCCAAACTCATGAAATCTATTATGAATTCTTGGTCATGCCATTTGGTCTCTATAATGCTCCATGTACTTTTCAAAGCCTCATGAACCACCTGTTGAATCCATATCTCTAAAAATTTGTCCTTGTCTTCTTTGATGACACTCTCATCTACAGCCTAACCTGGGACAAACATCTTCAGCATGTAGACCTAATCTTGCAACTGCTCTAGAATCAAAAATTATTTGTCAAATTGTTTGAGAGCTCTTTTTGCGTGGAGGAAGTTGAGTATTTGGGACACATTGTGAGTCTTGAAGGAGTGAGGGTTGATCCAAAAAAGATACAGGCAATGCAATATTGGCCCCAACCAAAAACCTTAAAGAGTTTGAGGGGATTCTTGGGTCTCACTCGCTATTATCGCAAACTTGTCCACAATTATGGTCGCATTGCTAGACTCCTCACTGATCTTCTCAAGAAAAACTCATTTCTATAGACTGATGTAGCTCAGCAGGCATTCGTGGCTCTCAAAGAGGCCATGTGCTCCACGCTCATATTGCCCCTACCAGACTTCACCAAATCTTTTGTGATTGAATGTGATGCTTATGGTACTGGTATTGGTGTTGTATTAATGTAGGAACGTCGACCATTAGCCTTCACCAACCGACAAGTGAGTGGAAAACATATGGTTCAATCTACCTATGAGAAAGAAATGATGTGCATCTTACATGCAGTAGACACCTGGCGACCATACTTATTGGGGTGATGTTTCCAAATCCGGACGGACCATCAAAGCCTAAAATATTTTTTGGATCAAAGTTTATCATCGCCAAAACAAAATAAATGACTGGCCAAAATGTTGGGATATCATTATGAGATAATTTACAAGAAAGGGCATGACAATGTAGTAGCTAATGCTTTATCGCACCAATTTCAGGATGAAAGCACCCTGCTACCAATCTCTCTTCCCATACTAGATTGGATTGAAGAGGCCCGCAAGGAATGGTTCTCACACCCTCCCCCCCCTCTCTCCCAACCTATTAATAACTTGAGAGAAGATCTTAATTCCTCAGGCGACTACTCTTGGAAGGATGATATTCTTCGCTACAAGGATCGAGTAGTTATATCCTTAGCATCCATCCTCAAAACCTGCATTTTGGAAGAGTTGCACTCATCTCCAACTGTAGGGCATTCAGGCTTTAATAAGACTTATGCTTGCGCTCGTCGTTCTTTCTTTTAGACTGGCATGAAAAATGACATTCTTACTTTTGTAGTTGAATGTGATGTGTGTCAACGCAACAAAGGAGAAATAGTCAAGTTACTGGGAACCTTACAGCCATTACCACTCACTGCCTCTGTCTGGACGAATGTTTCCATGGATTTCATCACTGGTCTCCCAAAGTCAGGCAACAAATCCATCATCATGGTGGTTGTGGAAAGAGTTTTTAAATGTGTTCATTTTTGTGTTGTACCCCATCCATTTATCCCCACTTTGGTGGCTCAAGCTTTCATGGACCAGATCTTCAAACTGCGTGGCATGTCGACTTCCTTTATGTCTGATCATGACCTCACTTTCACCATCAAATTTTGGAAAGAAATTTTCAAGCTACAAGGCACACAACTTGAACTAAATATCGTCTATCATCCCCAAACCGGTGGTGAAGCAGAAGCAATCAACAAATGTTTGGAGACATATCTAAGGTGCTTCACTCCGGAAAAGTAGCAGCAATGGGTATAGTGGCTACCTTTAGTTGAATGGTGGTATTATACTAACTATCATGAAGCCACAAAGATGATTGCATACGAGGCAATGTATGGCCAACTCCCATCTTCACCTATTTCTTATATCCCTGGATGTTTTAAGGTGCACGCAGTTGATAAACTCTTACAGAATTGTGTCGCCATGATATCTCATCTCAAAGATAATCTACATCAAGCTCAAAATCGAATGAAGCAACAGGAAGACCAACCTCATTCTGAGTGCACATTTCAAGAAGGGGATTAGGTATTCCTGCAACTGCAACCATATAAGAAAATATCTCTCAAAGAAAAGGGTTGCCATAAACTAGTACCAAAATTCTATGGACCTTATCAGATCTTCAGTGCATTGGAGAAGTCACCTACAAACTAGCTTTGCCACTAACTTCAAAAATCCATCCGGTCTTCCATGTATCATGCCTCAAGAAAGTGGTGCAGAACAATTGCAGAATTCAAACCAGTCTACCCAAATTGGATGAGGAAGGCTCACTTTGGCTCCAATGAGAACAAGTCCTCGATACCCGTGAAAGACATCTCTATGGCTGCACGATCAAGGAAGTCCTCGTCAAGTGGAAAGACACCTCTCCAAAAGATACGACCTGGGAAGCAACCGCTATTCTTCAGCAATTTCCGTAGCTTCAACCTTGAGGACAAGGCTTCTCTTGATGGGGGAGGGCATGTTAGGGTCCAACCCTAACCCCTTTATTTATGTAACAAGTCCAATTGGTCGAGTCATAGTCATAATTAGTTAGAGAGTAAATAAAGCCCGCATTAATAATTGTAAGTGGTTGACCCGCATTAGAGAAAAGGGACCACAGTTAGTTGTAAAAGGTCCATAGTTAATAAATAAAGTGGTTAACCTGTGTTATGCAAGGGGCCACTAATAGTTATGGTTTTTGATGTCATTTAGCTATAAATAGACTTAGTTATTAAAGGAAAGATCATCGAGTCTTATTGTAATCGAGCTCTGCTCTGTTATTTTTAGGGCTAGTTCACTTTAGTGGGAAAAATATAAATACTGATGAGATTGAATGAGGATAGGGAATAAAAGGGCATGCCGAAGGAAACATGATCATACCATAATAGATGATCTCCCTAATGAACATCACAAGATATACAATGAAGAAAAATACATTTGATAATTGGAATGCAAATATGATATGGGATATAATGGCAAGGTGTTAAATTAGTTACGTAGGTTAAAGGATATAAGGGCAATGGGTTGGAGTTTATGACTAGAGGAGTCATAGGTCATAAGGGTTTCAAGGGATGAGACCTAATGACTTTGGATTGTAGGAGTCAAGGGCTTGTGTGTTATAAGGGAAAAGGGTTAAGGGTTTTAGATTTTGATAATTAAATGGAATAGGTATTATAGGTTTTGCAAGGGATAGAGGGTTTAGGCATTCAATCCATAGGGGTTAGGTTTATGGATTATAATGGTTAAATGTTAGAATTACTAGATATGTAATAGAACTATATTTTACAGGTGTTAATGCTTTATTAGGTTTAGGGAATATAAGTGGTTAGGAGTTAGGAAACGAAATTTCAATGTACTTATGGGTTCAAGACCATAAAATTTTTCGAGAAAAAGAAGAGATAATAACAAAACGAATCCCAAGGAAATAAATTTCAAAGTCTAATTTTTGCCAACCCATGTCTTTTGGATAAGTTGTGATTGCAAGAAATTTCTCAGCTACATCATGCTACAAATCCCTATTTTCATTGGCTATGAAACCTTATTTTCTAAAGTGTTTTGTCATGCTACAAATTCCTATTTTCTAATGGCTATAGAACCCTGTTTTTAGAAATAACACTTTCGATGGTTACAAATCTCATTATCAATGGATGCATATCACTATTTCATGGCTCCTAACATATTTTCTTACATATGGTTGTTCTTCCATAATGATGAATGTGCTCTTTAATCCTCTACTTCCCAAATTTTTTGTCTACTAGCCACCACAAATTTCCTTTTTCCATGGACTCAAAAAAATCAATCTATGAGGAGATCCATACATGTCATATCATAGGAGTCATGCCATACATCTTATGATGTATATGTTTTAATGTACATCATAAAAACGATGATTTTCTCGTTCTAATTTTCATGTGTTCTCTATCATTTTTTAATCACCACCACCTTTTTCAAACTTCTAGCATCATAACCAACCATTGTTACAAGTCTTATCCTCATGTACTAAAACTTCCTTTCCAACTTAGTTTGGAATTACTGTAACCATCATCGTCCTTAGTTTTTTCAACACAATTATTGTAATTAATCACTATTGAACCTTTGTTGCAACACCCATCATCTCTCTTTTTTTATAGTAATTTGGGGATTAATCATGTGACATTAACTAGTGGAAACATACTTGTTGAACCTCGAAGAAATTAATATTTTTTAAGAAGCAAGGTGGTTAATGTACTTCAAGCACTTCCAAGGGTTTGATACTAAAATTGCTTTTGAATTTGTACACATGTTTTGGAAAATTTCAACTATGGTAAGAGGTTTATGTACACAAGTGATAGGAGCTATCATTTCTTGAGGAACAAGCCCATTGATGGAGGGAAAGACTTCTATAGCGATCTATTTTAACCAATGACTCTATAATTACCTATGCCTTTACCTCCATATAACCCCTATAATCTCTAGCTCTTATGTTTTGAGGGCAAAACATGTCCATTAATGCTCAACTAGATTTTTGTTAATGAGTAATGAAACTATAGAGCATATAGGTAGGAATATTGACTCAGTTAACCTTGGTCTAAAGTTTCATTTTATATTCAAAATTACTTTACTTGTGAAGGATGATATGGTTTACTAGAGATACACCATTTCAATCTTTTGACTCATTTATAATATCATCACTAACTTGTCAATGTCTTGATTGTCTGTCTTCAATCTCTATTGATGATGGCATGAATGGTGAGAACACAAAAGCACTTTGAAAAAGGTTTATATCGTCACGGGATAATCAAGCTACTAGTAGGAAATGCTCTTTCATGGGATTGAAATAATTAGGAAGACTTCATTATAAGGCATGGACCCGAGTTAGAAACTCATGAGGGCCAAGAAGAGCTTGTAGGGAATGAACAAGAGAAAAAATTATAAGAGGGCCAAGAAAAGGTTGCAAGTGAACAAATTTAGCGAGGAAACAAGCCCTCATCACTAGAAGACCAAAGACTTTAACGGTTCCTTATAGGGGACAAGTACTTTCATGAATAGAATACATAGCATGGGTAGTGTTGTTATCATTTAGGACCATATTGAACAAAGAATAATTAGATCACATAGTGCTACAGAATCTACTACCATGAAAGTTATTAAAGAGCCAAGGGAACCTACTACCACATGACCCATTGCCACAAAATCTTTTAAAGAATTAGAGAAATCTACAATTATAGAAGAAACTATTATGATATCTTGACCTAGTGGGAGGAAGAGGAGAGTCAATTGATTTTTTAGTAAGCACGTGCACTTGAGTCCTTAAAGAAAACTAATCCCTTCTTATTCTAAATGATTAAGAATTCATATGAATTTGAGATTCATGAACAAGATGTTGGGTCAAAAATTGGCCACTACCTAGAAACAAATAGAATGTTATAGAATGTTATATGCCTAAATCAAACATGAATGCCTTGCTTAAAACTATAGAATAACAAATGGAAGTAGAGCTAAAAACATGCAACATTATGCAAGAGCAATTCCCACCATCTAATTCACATGAAGGTGGTGTTTCTAATGTAGAATGGATTTTGAGACCTTTGTCACATAACCTAATGAAATTGAAGTTATTTATTGGGTATGTGTTATACAATTTGCACGACTAGCCCCATGCGCAATTTGCATGCGTCGAGCATAGCGGGGGGGATTGTGCAGTTTTTTTCTTTCTATTTTTAGCAGTTTTGACATTTTTTTAGCAGCTTTTTGTGGCATTTGGTTTTTCAACCCATGGTTTTATAATTCCAATTAAGGAATTAATGTTGTAATCTAATCCAAGTCAATGGATCAGGGGTTTTGGATGTCGTGAGATCCTATATATTGTGTTGTAAATGAAGAAGTTGATTAATGGTATAAATTACAAGTGTGGCTCTAAATATTTTCTTGGTTTTTCTGGTCAAGGGTTTATAGCGTAAAACTTTGGGTATTATATGTGATTGCCATTATTTAATTGTGTATTTATAAAGAATCTATGTGTGCATACTTACTATAAAGGTTTTAGACTTACAATATTGCTACATAAATTGTTAGGCACCTTTTACTATTGAACCAAAAGAAACAAATGTTGTTATTCCATTAATTAAACCAAAAAAATTACCATGAGGGTAAAAGGCATGAACTTTATAAAACTTTTAAAAATAAATTTGTCTTAAATTATTACCTTTGAATAAACCTGGCAATTTGCAGCAATTCTCGAGACTTTATTCTCTTTTATTTTTTTTAGTAAAGCTTAAATATGATTTTTTTTGCATTACTCCATAGAGATATTTAATACTTCCAATATTATGTGACTGTGGTGGATTTCCAAGTGTTATCAGAAAAAGTCAATCGAAGTTGAAAATTCACCTTGCCATTCCTATAAAGTTTTCAGGGATCTTAGAAAATATTCACAAAGTTGAGTTTCCACTTGTGGAGTTCACTTTTCACCATGAGTTAGGAGAATTTTGAAAGTTTTAGACTTTTAATTTTTTTTGGTACTAGAGGAATCGACAATTGGGTCAAGATAGTACTTGTGTGACACGTGGTCAATTTCGACTACTGCCACTATATATCTGGGACCTACGACAATCCTCCTCTCTATATACTAAGTTACTTCGTGAGGATTTGAACCTTGGATCTCTTGGTTTACACAATATTTCATGTCATGTTGATTACCAATTAAGCTATCCCCCTCCCCCGCTCGCCCCGCGGGCCTAGACTTGTAAATTTTGAAATGAAAAGTCCTTTTAAGTTTTACTATAGAAAAATCAAACAAATGATGCCAAATTAGAAAGGCATATAACATCAAAGTAGATCTAGATGAGACATTTCTAATGGTATAAATCATGCCTAAAATGGAGGCCGAGATCAAAACTAGTCATAAAAACACCTCACAATAAATTCTATTAACACTTAATCAAAGACCAGAGTTCACTTTCCACTTTCATCGAAAATGAGAGTTCACATTCCACCTTTTATATTAACAAATTTGAACTTTCAACTAGGAGAATGATATTTGTATTTCAATCATGAGAGGACACTTTATACTTTCAAAGAATTCACCTTGTCATAGTTAAATTTTATTTTTACTTGCATGATAGGAGTTATTTTAAACTTCTATAAAAGAAATAGCTTGGACCTTCCTCTCATATATAAATCCCATTGGAATAAAATTTAGTTTTCATTGGAGTGCAAAGTAAGCTTTTAAGTCTAGTAAAAGTGAAATGTTTTCTCTCATAAGAGTTTCAAAAGGCCTTCTATTGAACTTTTTAACTTAGAAATTTGTTGGGATTTTCATAGGGAAAAAAACTAAGTAAAATGAAAGGATTAAGAATGTTTTCTAAATTTTGAAACTTTTTATGCATAAATTTAAGAAAGTTAGAAAAATTCTCTGATGAATAATTTTAATTATTTAAAGTCTAGAGTGAAGAGTTGTCTCGCATGAACTTAAGAATACTTTCTACACTTTCCCTTTGTATTTTGTTTGTTGTAGTTTTCTAAACTTATTTTTACACATCAATTTAAGCATAGTACTAGAAGAGCTTAGGAATATAAACTTTTTACAAGAATAAATGTTGGATTCACAATTATACGGAGAGGGGGGGTGAATCAGTATAATACACTTTTTCTTGTTTAAACATTCAATCTCCATAAAACATCAATCTCATAAGCATAATAAGAAATAAAATATATACATGGAAACCCTTTTGGGAGAAAACCACAAATTTTTTTAAATGATTGTTCTTCGCAGGCACCAACCTACATGAGACACCAACCCCCTTTTCTTGTCTATTATGCAAATTGCTTGAATACTTCAATGGTCAACTTTGTAATCTACTTTGCATTAGTCATTGATCTTTTCTATTACATGAACTAGATGCTTCCTTCAATCCATGTTTATAAACATGTGTCTTCATAAATCTACAATTTATTAGGGCTTCCTTCATCCCACCCTTCAAGAATTGGCATTCAGGAGGCCAATTACTTTATGCCACCTGTAATAATATTATGGAATCAGTGCTTCCAAATATACCTTTGAGCTTTGCATGTTTGCTTACAACACTCGTACAACACCTTCACAATATATACATGAATACACACATATACATATTGTATACATGTATATATCGTGAAGTGTTGTAAGCACGCAGGCAAAGCTCAAAGGTATATTTGGAATACCAGGCAAATCCACATGAAGGGGCCACTTCTTGTTGGCTCAACCAAGGAGCCTAACCCTAAGAGTGTCGAGAGAATTGAACTTGTGACCTCTTAATAACAAAGGTGTGTTGAAAATTGGGAACAAGAAATTGCTAGAAATAGAAGTGCTCAAAATAGCACTGCTAAAAATACCAGTTTGGGCATCAGTGCTGTATTGGGCAACAGGGAATGAAAAATGGAAGTGCTAAAAATAGAAGTTCTATTTTTAGCAGTTCAAGTTGGATTCCTATTTTTAAACAGTACCTGGTCTAAAATAGGAAGTAAAATTCGAATTTGGTCTTACCAGTAGTTTGAATATTAATTAATTAATTCAGTTTGAGTTAATTAGTTAAGGAAAATCAAACTTGAAGTCTTTGTGAGAACATGCAATAAATTTTCCACTGATTGGGGAATGTGTCCTTGATTTGCTCCACTGATTGAGGAATTAAGGATGAGTTCTATATTGAGAGGATCAGTTGACTTAGTTTAACTTAGTCAAGTTCAGTTAGATTAATTTAACAAGTTGTTAAATTAATGAGATACAGTTTGTTGATGCTTGCATGCATGTGACAACTGTTATTTTCAGATAACTGAGTATTCTCTCATGGATAACTGATGCATGTCAGTTCAGACAGAGAACTAGTTGAGATCAGAGAAGGGACAGTGTACTATCAGTTGGATGAATATTTTTCCTATAAAGGAAGCTCATCCATGATGAGGATTTATCTCCTTCAGGTTTGTGTAGTTATTTCAGAGGTCAGTGTTTTGTGTGAGGTGAGAATCACACAGGTTGTAGCTCGAGGACCCAGGAAAAACTGTGCATAGAAATAGGAGGCTTGGAGGGAAAAGGAGAAGGTTTTTGAGAAGCCTTTGACTATTTATGAGCAGCAGAGGGATTGTACTAAGAGCTGGATAGCTTACGAGCTAAGGCTTTGTGTAATCTAGACATATTTCCACTTGTAAGATAATACAGAGATGGGGTTTTAGGTTGATGCTTTCGCCTAGCTATATCTTTTGTGTTATGTGTGTTTGATTTCTCTATACCAGTTATATGTGTTCTTATTGATGTTGCTCATGTTCGATTAAGCTTATGCTAAATTGGTTGTAGAAGTAGATCTAGTATTATGCTTTAGTACATTGCATATATCAGTTTGATCTACAGGTGGTGAAATTTCTACATGGTATCAAAGCTAGCTGATTTGTAGAAAAATTCTACATGGTATCAGAGCTAGCTGGTGTGTAGAAAAAGTTATACATGGTATCAGAGCATAGGTGATCAAGGAGAGAATTGTATACTAAGAGGAGATTTCAAAGTTTTGAGTTTTGGGCCGAGAGTTTGCAGAAAAGATCTGAAAACTTCTGTACAAAATTTTCAGAAATAAATAGCATATTTTCATTCCTTGCGGAAAAATACCTAAAATCAAAAAAGAAAATCGGATAAATCGAAGTTCAGATGACGGAGATATTGCTGATTTAAAATTAGCTCTTTTTCTAGAAAATTTCATGACGGCGGGAAAGTGGAAATAGATTGGTGTCCTAGCCAAGAACCTGTATTCACTTGAGGTACAAGATGCATGCAAAGCCTTGAGGACCAAGGCAAAGGTTAGATACTTGGTGGTTGAGAGGGAGAGTAAATTACCTCTCAACATGCAACGCTAGAAGAAGTCTCAAACAATTGTGGAGGAGCCATGACTGGTGTAGCAACTTCAGGAGGTTGTGGAGCAGCCACAACTAGAGAAGCTGAGAGTAGATCGAGTAGAGACATCTACTCATGTAGAGACATCCAATAGGGGAGAACTTCAAGCCAAGTGGGCTGATGGATCACATGCAGCCATATCTCCAGGTAGGAGGTGGGGCGATGTGGAGTGATCGTCCCAAGGAGGAGGGGCAGGATCCTTGAGGTACCCAAACTCTTTGATTCAACTTTGCTATGGGAGCCCCGATGAGGAGTAGCAAAATTGACTGATTGGGCAGAGACAAATGTGGATGGAGCAGCAAAGAGAGCTACAGTGCAGGGAATCCCAGGACAGCGCAGAGCATGCAAGCTGCAGCAATGCGAGAGGCACAAGTGTGTTGCACATTGTAGGTAGCACAGAGAAGGTATGCAACGACGCGAGATGCATGGAGATGTTGTAGTAGTGTAGAGGTCATAGAGGGAGCACTTATCAACAGTAGGTAGAGCTTCAGCATCAGAGTATGTTTCTAGCCCAAGTGCCTAGAGGGATTGAATCTCTTTTCACGCCTCCCTCCAAAAGATCAAGACAACCACAATGAAGGGACACGCCCGTTTAAGTTCTTGAAATGCCTATATATGGGTCATTTGTTCTCCTCAACATAGCAACTATTCAGATCACCTATGAGGCAAATTTCAGACCATTTGAGGCAAAGAACAAGTTGAATCTGAGGCAGAATATAATACGGATATGAGGTAGAAAATAGGGAAAATCTAAGACAAAAATCTAAGTCATATTTTATGGGCATACCATGACTAGTGGGATCAAGATACTTGGGCACAATAGGAGGCAAAAATTTAGCCCTAGCCGATTAGACCAAGTCGAGTTCATTGAGCAGCAATTTGACTTGTCTAAAGGGCAATTTGACCAGGGCTATGTTACTAGTGAGTGTGACTTTATATTTGACTTATCTGTATCTCTTGTTGAACTAAATAATTTCTCTAAGGAAAAGGTTGTTGGGTTTTTCCCCCATGTGCGTGTTCCCAGGGTAAAATATTTGTGGTTCTTGTCTAGTTGTCTCTTTATGATCCTACTATCAATTTTGCTCTATTGTTGAAGATCTTTTGTGTAATTGGTTAATAATTAATAAGAATACAAGAGGATTTAAATTAAAAATCATTAGAAGTAATTATCAACTAGAATACCTATGAAAAATCAACATGGTATCAAAGCATGGGTGAAAGAGCAGCCTTAAAGAATCTAAGTTAGCATGTTTCAATTTACTCTTATAGGGCTTGTTCTCTATTAGATAGCATTAGTCGTTTTTATCCTTAAATTTCAGCGTGAAGATCCTTGCTCTAGGAAAAAACCTACTAAAAGGTCGAGTTTCTACCTATCTATTAAAGGAAGGTCAAAGTTCATATATATTAAATTAAAACCTTAATGAAGGATGTAGTAAGTTCTTCAGAATCAGGACGCAAACATAGAAGAACGCTGAAAGGCCTCAGTTTAAAAGACCTTTGAGTTATTGTATGTGGGTCGAAGAGCCTCAGTTCAAGATTAAGAAAGTCGAGAGAACAAGAAGCCTCATAACCTTATCAATACAAAATTGTGATGTCTCATAAATAACAATTAGAAGTTACAAATTGTCTAAAGAAGTTATTCATCTACTCTTACTTGAAAATGGAGAAACCCGAAGTATTGACTATAAACATTAGATCAGATCCATTTTTTATCACTCCACTATCCTCATGTTTTAAATGTGAAAGTAAAAAGATTCATGCATTATACTAATCAGGAACAGGGGTTAAGGATGTAGTTGAAAGTCTCGGCTAATGTAAACAAGTGTCAAAAACATCTCAGACTCTAGAAATCCCAAGTTCAATAAGAACATTGTTTCGTTCAAACTTGAGACCAGTTGTCCCATACAATTGAAGTAGAGGATTGCACTTTGTTTCAAAGTAATTTTGAATCATTGTGATGAATTCCCTATGGAAAGGAATGGAAACAACATTTCATGATTGATAATTATGGAGTATTTGTAAAGGACTCTCTCAAGTATTAAAGATTATTTGTTTGCATTGGTTGATCAAGAAAATAATTATATGGATGATATCTATCCTAAAAAAAATCCATGACAAATTTGATGATCTTAGGGTTTGTAAACCCTATAAGATTTATGTCTTGAATAAGACATTTTTTTAACCACTGCTCTTTATCATGTAAACCATCTCAAGAAGTAATGACATACTCACAACTTTAAATATGGATAAAGTATGGACCTGTGTAAGGAAATTACCTTTCAAAATAAAGTTGCATGATATGCCAATACTGAAGTTACAAAAATCGAAGTCTCTAATATACCTTGTACTAGTTTAAAAATATCTTGTATAATTATGTAAGGGTTCTTAAATGCAAAGGATGACTTGCATTGGTTGTGGTTGTTACTAAGTATATGAATAACAATAATCATAATCAAAAGGGAGCATTAAGGAAGAAGCCAAGTTCGTCATCAAGTATCAAAGATTGTCCTTGTAAAGACAAAAATTGTTGCCACTACTACAATTGTCTTGAACGACCCGAACTACTTAGTCTAAAAGGGATCAAGAGTAATCATCATTGTGAACAAAATTTTCCAATGAAGTTTGAACCTTTCTCAAGCCACTTGAAGATTGTTTGACTTATGAGGAATTCATTGAAACATATTTTTGTTGACATGATTCTAATAAACAAAGAAGCATATGAAGCATTCCTTGATCAATTGATAACAACCTCATTACATTTACAAAAACACAGGACCACATGGCATATTCTTATCCCAATGTGGTTCGGATGATCTGTTCCATCTACATTATTCGATGACCTAACATCCATGTATCATAATACTCATGTATTATAGGAAAAATGTTGCAAGATCATGAAGACACATTAGCATACAAGTCATATTTCAATAAGGATATTTTTGAGTAGGAGTTGATGGAGTAGAGATGTAAAATCTATGGAATACTAATACCATATATGTTGTACTCCTGTGTAAATACACGAGAAAGATTTTTTTATCAAAAGGTGCCTTGACTGCGATATGTTGATGACATCATGATTCCATTAGCTATTTATTATATGGAAGAATTTTGATCAATGTAAGAAGAAGTTGGAAAGAAGAGACACAACTCTTGTATAATGAGAACTTATTGGAAGATCTAATATTCCTATGGTTTGTAAACCCTAGGTAATATTGAAAAGTTATGATTTATAAATAACTTGTGTTTGTGGACAAAACCCTAGACCCAAAATATTGAAAGACAATGATTATACTAGAAGAAGAAACTCTAATTCATGCAAGGAAGGAATGACATCTTGCTGATGACGAGGACGAGGTTGATAAATTTGCAAGATTGATGCAAGACGAATAATATTAAGATAGAGTTGGCATTTCCCTATGACCTCAAAAGATAGGTAACTTATATCTCTCTCCTTTGATTATTGTTATTGTTTTACTATTACTTATCCTCTTATCTTTGTCTCTTTTGTTGGGTTGTTATTGTTCTTCCATTGTATCCTAGTGAGAATTGCAAGTATTATCATGAAGGTTGCCAATGCTTTAGTAGCAGATAGAAGTATTGGAAGAAAAAAGCAAATATTATGGAAATAGGATTATCTCAAAAGTAATATGTGTTTGAGAGGGAGAAATAGTATCATGCTAGATGACCGGAAAAGATTCTAGTTTAGAGGGAGCAGACTCTTAAGCCAACAAACCTAGAAGAAATATGTATATGTAAAATCGCGTTGAGACTTGGAGGGAAGTCAGTGGTGACTTCAAAGGGTATCTACAAGACATAATATGCAGCATACAACAAAATATACAAGTACAAAGCGAGACTTAATACTAGAAGGTTCTCCTAGACAGAGGGAGAGCATCATAACAGGTAATTTGCTCCAATTTCTAGGTTCACTTCTACTATATTTATTCTTGATTTCGTGATGGACTTACATTAGATGGATGTAGAGGCAATTTTTCTCCATGAAGAAATTGAGGAAGAAATGTGCATGGGACCACCCCAAGTTTTTTTGGTCATGAAGGGGTCCCTTGCTTGCAAATAGAAGATTGTACCTCAGACTTGGATTGATGGATCAAGGTTGATCCTAAATGATTGCTTTATGTCGGAAGTAGAAGGGCTCATGTGTCAAAAGGAGAAGTAGTGGAAGAAAGATTTAATTCCATAACAGAGGGAGCAATCAGGGCTTCCTCAGGAAACATTGTTTTAACTTCAGAGGGAGTTGACCTATGAGTTTGAGATGAAAGACCTAGACTTGATGAATTACTTCCTTGAAGCATACTACTGAGACCCCTTAAAGATTTTTGGGATGATATATTATCATTAAGATTGTCAGGATAGATAGTTGATATGCTACAGTAGCTAGCTAGAAAGCAACAATTGCAGAGGAATCGACCAAGATTACCACAACAGAAGTTGTTTCAGAAAGAGCACACAATTAGGATAATTGGAAAGTAACCAATCAACTTGTGGTTGAGCTAAGGCATGTGACTCGACATGTGTTGGAGTACCATCATAGTACAATTTAGTTATGGCACAACCAGTTATGGTTTGAGACATGCCTGAAACAATGAAGTACAACTATAGGGATATTGGGCATAGAGTATAGAATCTAGAAAGAGTTCATCGGGAAATTGCTTTAGTTTGGGGTCTGTTGTAATTTACTAGATGAGTATGAAGTAGAAATTTGTCACACTTAGTACTAAAAAGGTCGAGCATATCGCAACTTGGTTGATGAATTGAGTAGTATGGCTTCAGAAACTGATTGCAAGATTGTTTTATTAAGTAATGGCCATGATGACAGGTCAAAAGCACAGTGAGATTTAATACCAAGACATGGTACAAAAGGAAGTAGTGTGGATCTAGTACTATTCTACAGTCAAGTAGATTGTTGACAAAACTTGTCCCAGAATGAAGTTTGTATACTTCAAGGACAAGCATGGAGTGATTGAACATGTCTCTCTCAGCGACGGGGAGTGATGAAATTGCAACATCAAGGATAATCATTCTCCCTGGGTCAAATTGACTAGGATGAGGGAGAATAATTGAATGAAGGACGAGCATTCTTCCTAGGTCAAATATTTTGACTACGATTAGGAATAACAATCTTAAAGGCCCATAATTACTTAGTTGAATAGGTCCCTTTCAACATCAAACTTAGACACTCCAAATATGATGAGCGAGCGCATTTAGCATCAAGGACAATCATTCTCTCTAGTATTAGGAAGAATGGTCTGACAAAGGAAAAACATTCTTATTGGGTCAAGATGTTGACTAGAAGAATGGTCTTAGAGGCCTAGAATCACTAATGTAGATGAGGCCTTCAGAGATTCACCATGGGTCAAAGATGTTGACCTGGATGATTGTGAACCAAGACAAGTCTATATACCATGGGTCAGAGGTGCTAACCTGAATTATGGTGACTAGTTGATGCTAATAATACACCATGTGTTAGGGATACTAACCAAATGGTCAAAGGTACTGACCAGAGTTATGTTGACTAGTTGATGCTAATGATGTACCATGGATTAGAGATGTTAACTGGAATTATGGTACCTAGTTGATGTTGTACATTTTATCATAGGTCAAAGTTATTGACCAGAATTATGGTAGTTAAATGATGTTGATGCTAATGATGAATTCTTATAACCTTTTTCTTGGAGAAATTAGTCCATAACAGAACATCCATATAGTCATTATGAATACCTCCCTACCTAAGAGGGAGGTTTCAATTTTGTAGATATGGCCAGTCTTCATAATTAATATTTTAGCCCTTGTAATATATGTAATGAAAAATGTAAGACATGTTCTTCATGACATTGTCAAAAGAAATAAATAAGACATGTTCTTCATGTCGGTTGCAAAAGAGAAAAAGAAATGATTTCTAAGAGTTGAATTTTTGGCTCCAAATGACAAGTTGACCCTCAAAAAGAAGAAGTCGACCACAGTGAAGGGACACGACCATTCGAGCTCATAAAATGCCTATATATAGGCCATTCATTCTCCTAAATAGAGAAAGAATTCAAATCACCTCTAAGGTAGATTTTGAACCATCTTAGGTAGAGAACAAGACGAATATGATGCAAAATATAATAGGGATCTGAGGCAGAGAATAGGGTGAATCTGAGACAAATATCTGAGTTAGATTTTATGGGTGTACCATGACTAGCAGGATCAAGATACTTGGGCACATTAGGAAGTCAAAACAAATCCCTTATGCCAAAAAAAAAAAAAAAAATAATAATAATAATAATAATAAATAATAATAAAAATAAAATTATAATTAATTAAAAATAAATAAAGAAATAATAGAATAATCTCCCTAGGTTCAATGGCTTGACCTGTAAACAACCAAACAAATTACATTATATTTCCCTATAGATATTAAAAGTATAAGAAGAACACATACCTGATGTTCACAAGCTTTCTTCTTCTCTTCACTCGCTCACTCCAGTTCCAAATTTAACTCCCGAAAGTGGAACTTACAAATTAGCCAAGACAAGTAAAGAGATCAAGATATACAACACGATATACTCAAATAACTCTAAATAAGATATAAAGGAACCTTGTTCTACACATGTATAATCAAGGACACGACATATGGGAAAATAATGCAATTTGTATTAATAATAACAAAGAAATATTACAACCCTTGTTGAGGCCTTGATGTTGCGAACCTCTCCCATCCTTCTCATCCTTTCTTTGCCACAATGATAAAGCCTTTGATCTCACCAATGCATAAGGATGGATTATGGACCTCAAAACTCAAATGGGCAACACAAAGGAAGAATTAGAGTCTCTAGAAGCCAACCCAAAGTCTATAGCAGGTACTGCTTTTATAGTGAAAATGAGGAAGTTTTAGATCCACCATCCTAGGGCTATATCCATTTTGAAAGGAGGTAAGTTCCATGAGATAAGGGATAAAGCCTCAATAATAGGAATTCAAGATCATATTCAACAAAAAATGGATGAATTCCTTCCTAGAGCATTTAGAAGGGGAAGCTTCAAAATTATTTCCAAGTGTCATTGCATTTTTAGTAAAGGTGACTTGCGATGACCTACACCATCGCAGTTAGTAACTCAGAGAGGTGTGATGGAGTCTCAATGTAGGGTTTTGAACCAATGTAATCTAGAATTCTTATAACTTTTAGGAATAGTTTTGCTTTTCACCTTGCAGGGGATTGATGCAAAGTGTAACGGAAGGTGAGAGATATGGGTTCAGAGCCTTTTGCATAAGTGTGAAAAAATGGCTTGTAACAGATTGCCCCTTAAAGTGCAAAGTCAAAAGTTGTGGATGAGGATTGAAGTGATTTACTATGTGAAAAGTTCAGTTTGAGAGTTGACTAGTTGAGACCTAAAAATCATCTATTACAATACATTATCATCATGATATCATCGTTGAGGTAGGCATACCCATACTCAACATATAAGCCATTTTACATGTACAATGACCAAAGTCACATCCATTGATTAAGCATTGTGGACCCATGCTTAGAGGAATTTCTATATGACTATAACCACCATACTTTGTAGATTTGTGTATGAATCCTGAAATCGAAGCCCAGATGGATGAAACTAGATTAGGGGTCTTCCATCTCGTCACTTGACAGTATGAATCTAACCATGTGAACAAATGTGTTGAATTCAAACATGGTAGACACCATCTAATTATCGACCAATAATGAAAGTAATTAACAAATGCGAGAGGAACTACCGATAATGATAATGGCCCTAAAGGTACTAAGCACAATCTATGAGGTGTGAATAAATAAGTTGAAGTTGAACACCACATAGAACCTTTCAACAAGTGATGAGAACTTGGCACTGAAAGAGAGGAAACTTGCCATTGAGGCATGCAAGTTCCAAGGGACTGTAATGAAGTAAAATTATAAGTGTGGACACGAACGAATTCCTCTAGCCCGATAATCCGTCTAGCCACAACATATACATTTTATGGAAGATTTCCTTAGGTTAGAATCAATCAAGAGGGCCTACCTCTTGGTCGCTTATCTTGCTTGACGATGTCCTCGCTTGCTTGCTCCAACAATTTCTCACTTCCTTCTTCAAGCTCTTGAAACAAGTAAACAACAACAACACACAAACATAATATTAGACAAATTGTAATTCAACCTACTTAATGAGTCAAGAAGCATCAAGACACGAATATGTAATATTACAAAACATGTAGGATATCAATCGATAGTTGCATATATTAATATCAAAGAGAGACAACCATTCGTCTTGACGTCGTAATCTTCCTCTAACAAGACCAGGTTCCCACACACTTCTGCTAGCATTCCATGATGGCTTCAAACAACAATAGTTTAAAGGCTCTTCCCTTTAGACTTCACTCCAAACCAAACACACTTCTCCTTCACACAACTAGATGGCTACAACTAATAATAGCTTGCTTGTCTAATCAAAATAGTATACTCGCACTCAGCCAACACTCTAACTAGCTTGTGCTTGGGAAGAAGGGAGGTTTATATAGGAAATATGGATGGGAGATGGATCCTCTTCTCATGGGAGAAGGACTCATCTCTTCAGGTAGTTCCATCATTATAGGGGAAAGAAGCCCAAACTGTCATCCTCGACCCCTCTAGCGAAACCATTTACCAAACTTCTGTTATAGAGCTTCTAGAGATGGAAGATTTGACTCTAATTTAAAAAACTTTCCATAACAGGACCGGCGCGACTGGAACACAGCTCAGTCACACCGGTCGACGTGGGGAATAGTGTTAATCTTTGCACATTGGCATGGGGGAGATAAAGGCCATTAGCGCTGGCCTTGTATGTTCAAAGTAGAAAGAGGAAATGTTAAAAATAAAATCCGGAATATTCCAATTTTAATTTGTCCTTGAATTAAAATTGTGAATTAAATTCAAATTTAGTCTCACTAGCTGCTTGGAAATAATTAATTAATTCATTATGGACTAATTAGTTGAAGAAATTCAAGTTAGAAGTATTTGTGAAGTCATGCAACAGTTATCCCTTAAATTAAGGAGATTATCCCTTAATTAAGGAGATAAGGATGAGTTATAATTGAGTTGTAATTAGTTATCTCAGTTAACTGAGTTATGTCCAATTAAATTAGTTCCAAACAGTTTGAGGAACTAATTGTGAGTTCAATCAGTTAATGCATGCATGCATCCAACTAGTGTACTCTAGATAACTGAAGATTCTCTCATAAATAACTCATGCATGTCTATTCAGAGAAAGACCCAGTTGAGATTAAAGATAGGGACATTATATTATTAGTTGCATGAGTTTTCCTATAAAGGAAACTCATCCATGCAGAAGGAACAAGGTTCCTTGAGGATTGTGCAGTTTTACAGGGTGTGAGATCAGTGTGAGTAATCAGTGTTACACTCGGTAACAGTAGGATCACCTGGGAGAAACAACGCAAGGAAATAGGAGGCTTGGAGGGCAGAGGAGAAGGTTTGTGAGAAGCCTTATTTGCCTGTGAGCATCCAGGAGGATTGTACTGAGAGCTGGCTAGCTGTGAGAGCTGAGAGCTAAGGCTTTGTGTAATTTTGATGTATTTCCACCTTGTATGGTAATAAAGATAGTAGGGTTTTTAGTTGACGCTTTCCCCCGAGTATTTTCTGTGTTTCATGTGCATTGATTCTTCTTCTTCTGGTTATATGTGTTCAACTCTGATTCAACTCAATCTTTAAGCTTCCGGAAGTTTGATTGTAGAAGTAGATTATAGTATTTTGCTTTGGCATATTGCATTATCGAGTTAATCTACAACCAGATTTTCTACATAGAACTCATAGGTAGATTTGTAGAGAAATTGCAGAAAATTCTACATGGTATCGAAGCCAAGTTTATCGGAGTAGTGAATAGTATACGAAGAAGAGAATTCGAAGTAAAAATAATAAATAATAAAATAAATATAAAATATATAATATAAAAATATATATATAATATAATATTATATATTATATATATATATATATATAATATATATATATATAAATAATATATATATAATATATAGGGTCGTGAGTTTGTAGAGCAGATATAAAAAGATTTGTGCAAAATTTTCAGAAACAAATAGCAGATCTAGATTCCTTGCGAAAAAATACCCAAATTCAAACAAAAAAAATCGGCTGAATCGGAGTTCTGATGAGGGAGATATCACTGATTTAAAATCAGCTATTTTTCTAGAAAATTTCATGGCGGCGGGAAAGATGAAACAGATTGGTGTACTAGCCAAGAACCTGTATGCACTTGAGGTACAAGATGCATGGAAAGCCTTGATGAGCAAGGCAAAAGTTAGATACTTGGTGGTTGAGAGGGAGAGTAAATTACCTCTCAACATACAGCCCCAGAAGAAGTCTAAGACAATTGTGGAGGAGCCACAATTGGAGATGCTGAGAGGAGACCGAGTGGAGGCATCCACTCATGTAGAGACCTCTAGTAGGGGGAACTTTCGAGCCAAGTCAGCAAATGGATCACATGCAGCCATGCCTTTAGGTGTGAGGTGGGGCGATGTGAAGTGATAGTCCTAAGAAGGCTGAAATTGGGCAGGGTTCATCGAGAGGTTTTATCTCATGGATCGTACCTTGCTACGATAACCCAAAGTACGTAGTAGCGGGAGGAATCAGTGGGATTGATGCAGTCAGAGATCCAAGTGACATAGGCTGAGCAGTTAGATACTGAAGAGAGCAGAGAAGGATTGACAACAGTGCAGAAAGGTTGAGTCAGTAGAAGCGCAGAGTTTTCAGTTGACAGAGGCAATAGTAGTAAGAGACTTTGATGACAGAGGCATCATTTTGATTCTGATTTGATGTTTTTCTTTGTTTCTAGAGTTGCTGGAGCAACAACACTTGAGAGAAGTGTTGCATGCAGAACATTCCAAAGGTTCAGGATCGGGATCAAGTTGAATTCCTTTCTTGTTGAGAGGGAGTGTTGAAAATAGCAACAAGAAATGTTAAAAATAGAATCAAGAATATTCCAATTTTAATTTGTCCTTGAACTAAAATTATGAATTAAATTCAAATTTAGTCTCACGAGCTGCTTGGAAATTATTGATTAATTCATTATGGATTAATTAGTTGGAGAAATTCAAGTTAGAAGTCTTTGTGAAGTCATGCAACAATTATCCCTTAAATTAAGGAGATTATCTCTTAATTAAGGAGATAAGGATGAGTTATAATTGAGTTTAATTAGTTAGCTCAGTTAACTAAGTTATGTCGAGTTAAATTAGTTCCAAACAGTTTGAGGAACTAATTATGAGTTCAGTCAGTTAATGCATGCATGCATCCAACTAGTGTACTTCAGATAACTGAAGATTCTCTCATAAATAACTCATGCATGTCTATTCAGAGAAAGACTTAGTTGAGATTAAAGATAGGGACATTGTACTATTAGTTGCATGAGTTTTCCTATAAAGGAAACTCATCCATGCAGAAGGAACAAGGTTCCTTCAGGATTGCGCAATTTTACAGGGTGTGAGATCAGTGTTAGACTTGGTAATAGTAGGATCACCCAGGAGAAACAGTGCAAGGAAATAGGAGGCTTGTAGGGTAGAGGAGAAGGTTTGTGAGAAGCCTTTTTTTCCTGTGAGCATCCAGGAGGATTGTACTGAGAGCTGGCTAGCTGTGAGAGCTAAGGCTTTGTGTAATTCTAATGTATTTCGACCTTGTATGATAATACAGATAGTGAGGATTTTAGCTGAGGCTTTCCCTTGAGTATTTTATGTGTTTCATGTGCATTGATTCTTCTTCTTCTGGTTATATGTGTTCAGCTTTGATTCAGCTCGATCTTTAAACTTCCGCAAGTTTGATAGTAGAAGTAGATTATAGTATTTTGCTTTGGTATATTGCATTGTCAAGTTAATCTATAGTCGGATTTTCTACATAGATCTCAGATGTAGATTTGTAGAGAATTTACAGGAAATTCTACATTGTAAACTGGGCAAAACAGAAGTTTCAACGGAAATGGTGCAAAAGGGAATTTATCTGCTCATGAAGAGGGACAGAAGGGGAGCTTCTTCATGAAGGAAAATCATGCAGGATTCACTGTAGAGGTCCTCCAAGATCAAGGAACGGGGAGTACAGGGACAGTGACAAAATGTTGTGTAATAGGCACTGAGGGGAGTTTCTAGATCAACTTCCTAGATAATGTGTTGAAGTTGATAAGAAGCGGCTTGTCACATGAGGGCCTTAATGTATCCCCCATCAACAGCACGAAACAAATATCAATATTTGAGAAAAGATGTGATGATGCAAAGTTGATTTAGGGATGGATAACATGAAAGAAGGCTCTAGGAATTGCAACATATGTCGACTAAGGGTGGACTTCTCTTTAACATATTGATGACACTTATATGGAATTGGCAGCATTGACTCAAATACACATTATGAATGCTTTTGATAAGGTGTAATCAAGAAGGAGACAAGCAGATTTCCCAACCTAAAACAATCATGGAGGTGGGATAGTGTCATGTTCAAGATAAACTTACTTCCAAAAATTAGGTTTTATGCCATATTTCCCCAATTTCCTCACCATTTCTGGCAAGTACCTCTTTATTTTTTTGCAAGGTTGAGGAGGATAACATATGCTTGATCTATAATCTCATCCTTCATATGATTCCTTCCGAGTATTTTTAACAACCCCTGAGAAGGATTGGTTCAATTTCATCATGCTTGACGAGTTCTACGTTATTTATGTTTTTACATGTCCAACGAAGGGGTAGCTCAACTTCTTTTTTGTATTTAGAGAGCCTGAAAAAAGGAGGCAAAAAGGAAAACTCAGAGAGGTCCCTTTTTGTAATTTTAGTCCCTTGGTCCTCTAAAAACCTAAAACAATACCCAGAGAACTCTTTTAGTCACACTTTACTAAAGTATTCCTTTTTCATAAATCATCAACCTAGTTCATAAAAGGGGCAAACTTATATTGGGAAGCCATCATTTCATTTAATTTAACGAGTGTGAAAGAGACAAGTGTACTCAACGATCTTTTCATATTTTGGGAGTCTTAAAAGAGCTTAAAGAGGACTCCGGGGGGTTCCTTTTTCGTAAGTTTTAACGAGCCTGAAAAGGTGAGACAGTATGCTCGGTAAATTATTCTCATGTATTTACGAGCATGAGAAGGAACAAAGACTAAGCTCAGTAACATATTCTCATGTATTTATGAGCACGAGAAAGAACAAAGAATAAGCTCGGTAATGTATTCTCATGTATTTACGAGCATAAGAAGGAACAAAGACTAAGCTTGATAATCTATTCTCATGTATTTATTAGCATGAGAAAGAATAGAGACTAAGCTTGGAATAAGTTTCATTTTTTTACACAAGCTTGAAACAAAGAAAAATTATGCTTGATAATGGTTTCATTTTTACACAAGCTTGAAACATATGCTTGAGATAAGTACATTGCCCCCAACATAATGGTAGAGGTATGCCCCCCAGGTTCGTTTCATCATCTAACTCTTCTCATGGTCCCAGATAGGTTGTTGGTTACTAATAGATATATGTTCACCAGGAAGGAAAGAAGAGGATCATGTGATATGGGCAGAGGAAATGAAGGCTCATCTCTGAGATCAAGTAAAAACAACTAAAATCAAAATCGAGATCTAGTCAAAGATTCAAATCAATTGGAGGGGATTTATTTCATTTTTTAATGAGCATGACACAAGAAAATAACCATGCTCAAAGGTTTGCTTTATTTTTAAGTGAGCTTGAAACATAAAAGAAACTATGCTCATGTGACTTGTTTCATTTTTTAACGAGATTGACATAGTAAAACAACCATAATCATAGGTTTGCTTCATTTTTATGCAAGCTTGAAACATAGAGGAAACTATGCTCGTGGTACCATGTTTTATTTTTTAACGAGCTTGAGACAGTAAAAGAAATATGGTCAGGGCATTATTTATCTTGGTCATTGTTCCTAAGAGGCCAAGGCTCTAGAAGGAATAAATAACGAGGGCTTGATCATGGATACCAATATATTTTCATCAAATGTAAGAATAATGCTCTTTAAGGAATACATATCAAGGGATCCAATAAGGGTAGGGAGATTAGGCTCCAATGCCCCTAGAAAATAATTTCCATATCACCTACTGGATCTAGGTTAAAAAAATTTGAGCAAATAATGAGAGGCTCTTCTTCGTCAATAGGTGTAGGCATAGAACAGGTTGCTTCATAATTAACCTATCGTGAGGGGGATACCACTTGCATATTAGTAACATTTAGGGAAGTCGATGGCTGGCAATCAAAACAGGACCAACGAATGAAAGTTGGTCAACAGTCACAATTTTTCCACCATGCAGGAAATACATCACTCGAAAGAGTGTTCACACGACAACTTTCATGGCATAAATATAGGCTCTCCCAATGAGTAGATTGAAATCTAAGGGGACTTGGAATACCATAACATCAATACAGATAGTTTTTCCTCCTAAGGTAAGAGGCAGTTAATGAAGGATCCCTAAGGGTTCACTCGTTCTTCTATTAAGAGCCAACAAATTATGAGTAACAGACACAAGAAGAAGGGAACCTAAAGCTTGCCAAGCAATTGAGGATCTAATGTTAATAGAAGTGCCTTTATCTATAATAGTGTGGTATACATTCTTATCACAAGCCGTCACCATGATTTGGAAAGGCATGTAAGAAGGGAGATGAGGTTTTATCAATTGATTCCAATCGAAGGAAGTGATCTAATTACTTGGAGGGGGTTCCATCAGAATGGGAGAAATGCCCCCTTGTTTGGTGGGATCTGAAGTAATAAGAAGAACTTGAGTGGTATTAAATTCAGTCTCTAAGGGGAGAGTACAATTGGCTGAAGATGGCAGTGAGTTAACCACTTTCTCAACCAATGGTTGGTTGGAAAAGGACTCATGGGATTCATTCCCAAGGAGAGTGGGATTGACTGAAGATAGAATAATATCAATCACTTCATCAACTAATGGATGATTGGGGGAAAACTTACGATAACCAGTTAGAAGTTGTTGTTTTTGAAACAATAAGGGTTTCCAACAATTTTGAGGCTTTATCCATATGAAGGCAAAGGTGAGTTTGATCACTCGCTTCACATAACCTACAAGGAAACCTAACTTCATCATTTTTCTCGGGAACCTTATTATCACTAGTAATGGTTTGTCACCAGCATGATCTCCAGAGGCTGATGACAAGTGTTGATGTGAACCTGTGGACCACACTTTTAATACTTAGGGAATATCAGGTCAATCTCTAAGAAGGTGGTCACCCTTACAAATCTTGCAAGGAAAATTAATTTTAGGAGGCATGTTGGAAGGTTTTTAAACATTAGCCACATTCATGGCAATGGTTGGTTGGTTGCTCCCTTGCTTATTTTTCTTTTTCTTCTTCTTCTTCTTCTTAGCTTCCTAGTTACAAACATCGAGACTTTCACTAGGCAAAGAAGAAGAAAGGGGATGAAGAGACGGTGGATGAAGAAGGAAAAGGGTCAACATGAGGTTGGTGTCGTTAAGGTGGAGAAATTTCTTATGAAGTAACTGGGACATTTAGAGCCAAGGAGGTTGAAAACATCCAGACCAGTAAATCTACCGTGATTCCATGAAGGGACAACATAGCCATGTAAGGAGCACCCATATTTCCAAAAGAAGGAAAGACCAAGATTCCCACCAAATGGGTTTCCTTGAATGACACACTCTGGAATTGTTGCCATAAGACTCAACCTAAGGTCTACTAAGGAGTAAAAGGTGAGAATTCAATCAAAGAAACAATAAAAATGAAAAGGGTCACTAGGTATGCAGGGATCACCATGTTGTTCTAAACTGTAATATATCGTTAAGTATGTGCAGTCAATGTCCTTGAATGTTGTGTTTGGTGTATCACAAACAACAAGGTGACAAACTCACTTAGCTAGGGTTGGTTTGCAACCTAATGAGGACTTTCTATATACCCAAGGGTACGTGGAAGCACAGTCCGTCTAAGTGTTGTCAAATGTGTAACTGTACGATGGGATCATTCCTATATACTCGTCGTACGTGGAGAACCTTCAAATGCTCCTTAGATTCATTAGTAAATTATAAATATTTCTCTTTAATTAAGGTTTATGTTTGATCGTAAAAGCGAAACATTCACCTGAATTCTTATAATGCAACTAATATGAGAAAAATATTTTCAATTTGATGAAGATCTAACTAAAGAAATGGAAGAGGTTTCAATTGAAAAATGCAGAAAACAAATCTTCAAAACAAGGCCTTCAAAGACATTATTCCAATTTCGCAATTTCAAAGCCCTAATGCACAAGATTTTTATTTACTTTTTATTTTTCACAATGCAAAGAAAATTCAAACTATGACTAGATTACTGAAAAAAGAGCAATTTGAACAACTAACTAAAGAAGTATGAATGTCTTTTGATGAATTAATCATCAAGCCAAATTCTAAAAAGCCCTAATTCATAGGAAACAAATAGTTTCCTATCAAAAAGCAACCAAACTTTAATGCTTAAAGTAAATGTTGGCTTTATAGAGAAACAAGCATACCAGAGACTCAAAAAACTACAACAAACAAAACAAATTTCAAAGAAAGACAAGGAAGCCTTAATTTTGCACTTTCCAAGTATCATCTCAAGCAAGTTATAGACAACAGTGTGATGGATTGTACTTGATGAACAAAAAAATTTCACTGTAGTGCACTGTCATTGTTTCATCGTAGTTTACAAGAAATGAAATTGCATTCAGGCACACCTAATGCACAAAAACTGCACTGAGTCACACTACCACATAAGGACAAGTGCGATGGGTTTGATATGCACAAAAAAGTGTGGAAAAATCACTAACCAAGCTCGAAACCCAGTTTTCTTAAGTCAAAGTATAGTACGAACAAGACAAAAAGGGTAACCTATGAAGGTCCTAAGAGGCCAAGGAAAGAAAACCACTAAAGAACAACTCATTCCCCAACGGACTTGCCAAGTTGTTTTTTAGATGAATCTCTTCTGTGGACATAAGCAATCTCCCTAGGTTAAGTGGCTTAACCTAGAAACAACCAAACAAGCTACACAATCTTTCCCTAGAGATATTTGAAGTATAAGAAGAACACCTACTTGATGTTCACAAGCTTTCTTCTTCTCTTCACTCGCTCACTCCAATTCCAACTTTAACTCCCAAAAGTAGAACCTGCAAATTATCCAAGGGGAGCAAAGAGATCAAGATATACAATACGATATACCCAAATAACTCTAAATAAGAGATAGAGGAACCTTATTCTACACATGTATAATAAAGGACATGAAGTATGGGAAAAATAATGCAATTTGTATATTAATGATAACAGAGAAATATTACAGCCCTTGTTGAGGCCCTAGTGTTGTGAATCTCTCAAAGTCTTCTTTTCCTTACTTTTCCACAATGATAAAGCCTTCGATCTCACCAATGCATAAGGATGGATTATGGACCTTAAAACTCAAATGGATGACATACGGGTAGAATCAAAGTCTCCAAAAGCCAACCCAGACTTTATATCACGTATTGCTTTTATAAGGCAAGTGAGGAAGTTTTCGATCCACCATACTAGGGCTAGATCCACTTTGAAAGGAAGTAAGTTCAATGAGATAAGGGATAAAGCCTCATTAGTAGGAATTCAAGATCATATTCAACAAAAATGGATGAATCTATTCCTGAAGCATCTAGAAGGATAAGCTTCAAAATTATATTTTATTTTTCCTCATTTCCAAGTGTCATCACATTTTCAAGAAAGGTGACTTATGATGACCAACACAAGTTGCATGTATGCAACGTGCACCATCACAGATAGTAAATAAGGCAAGTGCAATGGAGTCTCAATTTAGGGTTTTAAACCAATGTAATCCATGATTCTTATAAATTTTGGGAATATTTTTATTTTTGGCCTTGCAGGGGGTTGATGCAAAGTGTAATAAATGGTGAGAGATTCGAGTTCAGGGCCTTTTGTCAAACTCAGTGAACCAAAATTATGGGCATAACGTACCTTTGTTCATACCGCAACCAGATTCACACTGTTCCAACTAGTGTATATATGAATGGTCTTAGAGGCCTAGAATCACTCATGTAGAGTGAGGCCTTTGGAGATTCACTGTAGGTCAAAGATGTTGACTTGGATGATGGTGAACTAGGACTAGTCTATATACCGTGGGTTAGAGGTGCCAACCTAAATTATGGTGACTAGTTGATCCTAATAATGCACCAAGTGTCGGAGATACTTACCAAATGGTTAAAGGTACTGACTAGAGTTATGGTGACTAGTTGATGTTAATGGTGTACTATGGGTTAGAGATGAAAACTAGAATTATGTCACCTAGTTGATGTTGTAGATTTTAACATAGGTCAAAGTTGTTGACCAAGATTATGGTAATTGAATGATGTTGATGCTAACGATGAATTGTTATAACCTTTTCTTAGATAAATTTGACAACAAGAGAACATATGGATAGTCATTATGAATACCTCCCTAACTAAGAGGGAGTGTTGAAATTTGTAGCTATGGTCGGTCTTCATAATTAATATTTTAGCCCTTGTAATATATGTAATGAAAAATGTAAGACATGTTCTTCACATGGTTGTCAAAATAAATAAATGAGAAAAGAGGATTTGTTTCTTCTTCTTTCCTCCAAAAGGAGAAGTCGACTATAGTGAAGGGACACACCAATTCGAGCTCTTGAAATGCCTATATGTAGGCCATTCACTCTCCTCAATAGAGAAAGAATTTAGATCACCTTTGAGGCAGAGAATAAGACGAATGTGAGGTAGAGAATAAGACGAATATGAGGCAGAGAATAGGGCAGGTCTAAGACAGAGATTCCAGTCTGAGTTTATGGGCATACTATGATTAGTAGGACCAAAATTCTTGGGCACGATAGGAGGTCAAAATTTGGCCCTAGCAGATCGGACCCACATCAAACCAAGTTGAGTTCATTGGGCAACAATTTGACTTGTCTAAAGGGCAATTTGACCAGGTGTGACCAGGGTTATATTACTAGTCAGTTTGACTTTGTATTTGACTTAGATGTATCTCTTGTTGAACTAAATAATTTATCTAAGGAAAAGGTTGTTGTGTTTTCCCCATGTGGGTTTTCCTAGGGTAAAATGTTTGTGTTTCTTATCTAGCTATTTCTTTCTGATCTTGTTGTCAATTTTGTTCTACCACTGAATATCTTCTATGTAATTGCTTAATGATTAATGTGAATACAAGATGATTTAAAGTAAAAATCATTAGAAGTAATTATTAGCTAAAAGACCTATGAAAAATCAACACTTAGTAGATCCAAAGTTAAGACGAATCTAGACTTGTCATTAATAAAAGGAATTAATATATGCATTAAACACATATATACATTTGAAAAAAAAAAAACATGTAACAAGATTCTTAACCATGAATATTAGCCCCCACTTTATCATGGAGATTCTTAATCTGTAAATAGGCTTTGTTGAAATACCATGGGCCAGACCATGGCTTATGAATACCATGTGCCCGAAAAAGTATAACTCATTTTATATGACACTTGTTTATGTGGCATTTTTTTAATTAATGAATATAATTAAATGGGAAAAAAAAGGCATAACTACTTTGGAAATAAATCACAGCCTTTGATTTGTGTATATTATTAAGAATATTTTAAAATATTTTATGGAGTTTGAATCTCTACCATTCAACTAATAATTATTAATAATTAAATTAAAATTGTGGAAGCCCTATTCCGAAATAGACATGCCTATCAACATATTTTTGTGGATATTCTATAAATGTTAAATACCTACCATCCATATATTATTTATTGACAATTAAATTTAGATTTTGGAAACTTTATTCCAAAATAGACAAACCTATATAGGTAATAATTAATTTGATTTTGAAAGTGACCAATTATCAAGTATTTAACTTAGATTTTTCTACGCGCGCTCGGCTCCCGCTCCGCATCCTGCGAGATCCGCAACCCGCGAAACTTGTAAACTGTGCGCGCGCCCGCTCTCTGCCTATTCCGATCCCTGCGGACAGATCCGCAGAGGGCTCCTGCTTCTGGCTGTGGTTGGTTAGGGTTTGATCTGCTGGCTCTCCATGGAGGAGCCAGCTCCCCCCCAGGGGTCTTCCTCCCCTTCTCCGCCTTCTGCCGCTGAAGCTTTCAGATCCTTGCTAGCCTCTTTGCCCAAGAAGAGAGTCGTGCAAGCTGCCAAGTTCGTGAAAAAGCTAGAAGATATTCCCGAGATCGCCCTCCCTCCTGAAGGTCCGATTCAAGTAGCATTATCTCTGGCGGATCGGGCTCTGGTCGGTCAGTTTACAGGTCTCTAGACTTCCCTGAAATCAACAGAGAACTGCATTGCTAGGAATTGGGCTCCTCTGATCAAGAACAAGGTAACCTCTTACTTCCTTGGAAGAGGATATTTCTTATTTGAATTTACTGACAAAGAGGATAAGGATCTCATCTTCAGAAATGACCCCTACTTCATGGGCCTTCAAGGGCTGTATCTAAACAAATGGACGCCAGACTTTGATTCGGTGGTGGATGTGCCTTCTACGGTCCCGGTGTGGGTAAGGCTCCCAAATCTTCCTATTCACTGCTGGAATTGGGACTCTTTGAAGCATATCGGAAATGCTCTTGGGAAGTTCATAGACAAGGCTAACAACAAAGATCAGTACGACTGCGCCAGAATTTGTGTGGAGGTAGATCTGGATGTAAGATTACCAGAGGCCATCAAAATAAGGGTAGGTCCGCGGACGCATGTTCAGAAATTGGACTATGAGCAACTGTCATTCAAATGCCAGAAGTGCCAAGTCTACGGTCACTTCGCCAGGGATTGCCCAACCAAAGGGGTAGAAGAAAAAGGGAAGGATGAAGGTTGGAATTAGGCAAAAAGATCCAAAACTTCACTCAGGAATAATGCAAATACTAATGCCAGAGTCCCTCAAGCTGGATCTGCTCAAAATCCACCCTTGGAAAGCCAAGGGAACAAATTTGAGATCCTTGGATCTGAAACCATGAATATGCAAGAGACAGATATTCCGAAAGCAGTCTATTTGACTAAATCCATAAGTGTACTAGAGAGATCCAAAGGGAAGATGTCAGAAGAAGAAGAGGAAACTCAAGAGTCCGAGGAATCGGAGGAAGAAGGGGAAATAGGGGAATCACAGTCTACCCCAAGAAGATCTACAAGAGAAAGGATGTCATCAAAGGAAAAAAGTGATCAAGAGACATATAAAGACAAGCTTCAGGGCAGCCAGCCAACGCTGGAGAAACTCCTAGCTAAAACCCCGAAGATGAAGAGGATCCAAACCCAGAGCTCCAAAGGAGCTCACCACAACAAAAGTAAATGATGAAGATTGTCTCCTGGAATTATAGGGGAATGAGCTCCAAAGCCAAGGAAGAAGCTATGAATAGTCTAATAAGACTGGAAGCCCTGGAAATTCTTCTCATCCAGGAGACTAAATTAGAGGATTCAGTCTTCCTCCAAGCAAGCAGAAAATTTTGGAAAAAAGATGGAGCACAAGCAACCTCTGCCTGTGGAGCATCGAGAGGACTTGGGTTGCTCTGGAATCCAAACAAGTTCTCTCTAATCTCTGAGTCCCTGAATACCCATTGGATTTTGTTAAAATTACAGCACCTAGAATCTAGGGAAATTATTTGTCTGGTCAATGTATATGCGCCTAACAATGCAGGTGAAAAAAAATTATGTTGGGACTCCATCAAAAACTTGGCAGATCTAGAAAACTTGGAGAACGTAATCATAGCTGGAGACCTGAACCTCACCCTCCTCTCGTCAGAAAAAAGAGGAGGCAGTATTGTTAGAGATTCGGCAAGAGAATCAGTGGAAGATCTCATGAAGATTAGGATCTGATAGATATTAAGCCGGCTATTGGCAAGTATACGTGGTCAAACAAAAGGGTTGGCCCGAGCCACATAGTGGCAAGACTGGACAAATTCTTGGTGCAAAGTTCCTTTCTACTTCTTGGTTTAGAAGCCAAATCGCATATCCTTCACAACAGCATATCAGACCACAAGCCCATCATCCTTGAACTGTTGACCCCCAAGGATATGGGGCCTATACCTTTCAGATTCAGCTCCCTGTGGATCAAAGAAAAGGATTTTATGGAAAAGATTAGAGACTGCTGGAAAAAGCCAGTCAATGGATCAACGTTTTTTGTGTGGGAGGAAAAACTCAGAAGAGTTAAAAACATGCTGAAAATTGGGCCAAGACCCTGCCAAATCCTGCAGGGGAAAGGAAAAAAATTCAAAGTGAGTTAGAAAGACAACACCTTCATATTGAAACAACGGAAATCACTAAGGATGAGTTGGAAAAGGAGGCCAAACTTTAGCAAAGCTTCCACAAGGCCTGTCTGGCAGAGGAAGAATACTGGAGGCTCAAGTCCAGGAGCCTCTGGCTCAAATCTGGAGACAGAAACTCCTCATTTTTTCACAAACAAGCCCAAGCAAGGAAAGGTCGCAACTACATCAGCGAAATAAAAGAAGACAACCACATTTGAAGGATTTTATCAACATAAAAAAGGCAGCTACAGATCATTTTGAACAGTTGTATAGAGAAGAAGCAGGAGTTCATTTAAATGCTACCCTGTTGGATGCAGTCCCTAGCATGATCACCTCTAAAATGAATCAGTCTCTTGAAGCCAAAATCACTCTAAAGGAAGTTAAGGAAGCTCTCTTTGCAATGGATCCTGATAAAGCTCCGGGGCCAAATGGTTTCACGCCCAGGTTTCTCCAGGCCTGTTGGCAAATTGTAGAGAAGGATTTCTACTAAATCATACATAAATCTCAAGACTGCCAGAAGATAGGTGGTTGTACCAATTCAGCCTTTCTCGCCCTCATTCCCAAAGAGAAAGGAGCAAACTCTTTCAACAAATTTCGTCCAATTTCCTTATGCAATATTGGGTACAAAGTTATAACTAAAGTGATAGCCAACAGGTTGAAAAGGATTCTCCCCAAAATCATCCTGTATAATCAAGGTGGATTTATCCATGGAAGGCAATTGGTGGACAATTGTGTGCTGGTTCAAGAGGCGATCCACTCCAGTCTTCACCAAAAGGAAAAAGGTAAGGTTATCAAACTAGATCTTGCAAATGCTTTTGATCGTGTTAGACATAGCTTTTTGTTTGAGGTTTTGCAAAAAATGGGGTTCGGTCAAAGCTTTATCAAGTGGATTAGAGCCTGCATCTCGGAGCCATGGATTGCCCCATTGGTGGATGGAAGGGCAGATGACTTCTTCAAAGCCACTAGAGGACTGAGGTAGGGGTGCCCCCTGTCACCACTTCTATTTGTACTTCAGGCCTCTGTTCTCAGTTCCTATCTACAACGAAAATAACAAGAACAAGACATAGCTGGCCTGTGCATAGCTAGGGGGGTCAAAAGCATCAATCATGCCCTCTTCGCGGATGACACTCTTCTGCTGGAGGCTGCAACACCTCATTCAGCGTCCAAATTCAAAGAAGTACTGGAAGAATATTGTAAGGTCTCGGGCAGTATTCTAAACATCGCCAAATGCCACATCTACAGCTAGAACATTCCTGCCTCAACTGCAAGCTCCATTGCTCGCTGCCTGGGTTTTGAAATCTCAATCTCTTGGTCTTCTTTCAAGTATTTGGATTGCCCATTTTCCATTCAAGGGCGTTGAGTAAAGACTAGTTGTCACAATTAGACAAATTTAAATTAAAAATTGCAGGCCTGGGGGTCCTCGTAGTTAAATATAGCTGGGAAATCAGTCCTCATAAAATCAGTGCTTAGCAGCCTTCCTCTATTTAAATTTTCGATTCTATTGGCACCTGTAGGAATTATAAAAAAGATGGAGGATTTAATCAGAACTTTTTTCTGGAAAGGAGGCAAACAAAATGAGAAAAGAATTTCTTTTGTAAATTGGGATACAGTCACCAGACCATTTCAAGAGGGAGATCTGAATTTTAAAGATCTCAGAGCCCAAAACTTAGCCATGGGAGCCAAAATAATTTGGAAAATCATAGCCCCAAATCCTGGCTGGGTGCAAATTGCGTTGTGGAGAAAATACTTCAGAAGATCGAGAACTAGATGTCTGGATCAACCCAAGAATAAATTCAACTCTCCTTTCAGCAGGTTCAACAGCAAAACCAGTTCGCTGATAAGGAACCATGCATTTTGGATACCAGGCAATGGAAAGTGTATACATATTTGGAATGACAACATCCTAAATAGACCCCCGCTGGCAGAAGCAAAGAGCATGCCTGAATTGCAGCGCTGGATGTTAGAAGCCAGCATAAATTCATTGTGGGATCTTTCATCTTGGGAGGAAAATGTGTGGTTGGGCTGGAAGCAGCTCGCAGTTCCATCCTATCTACGCCCTGACCTGAATACACTAATCAAACATTTGCATGGGCTCGCTCAAACTCAAAAAAACAAGCATGACGTGAGAGGTTGGGGAACAATTCGAACAGGTTACTCAGTAGCCCAGGGCTACGCCAAATACCTCGAGAGGCCCCACGTGCCTCCCAACCCTGCTCCCTGGATTGGCATTTGGAGAATTCCTTCAATCCCCAAGGTTGATCACTTCTGCTGGCTCCTCTGTCACTAGAAAATTCTGACTGAAGACAGACTCTAGAAAAGGGGCTTCCATGGGTCGTCTAGATGCTCTCTGTGTAAGGAAAATTCGGAATCTACTCTCCACATCATGATTGAATGCAGATACTCAACCTCTATATCGCAGGAGCTTCTAGGCTCCTGGAATTATATCTTCACCTTCCCAACATTAGTCCCGGAATTATTTGTGAGCTGGATGGCCAAATACCCAGGCTATTCTCCAAAAAATAAAACAGTCAAGTCAGCATGGAGTGCTTTACCAAAGTTCATCAACTGGCAAGTCTGGCTGGAAAGGAACTGAAGGATTTTTCGAAATAAGGAACAGGATTTCAGATTAGTGGCCAATGCAACAAATTGTCAGTTAGTTGAGTGGTTGGAAGATAAAGGGGATGACATAAATTTAAGCCAGCAGGACATAGAGCTGGGATCTGCCCTCAACTTCAAATTTCCAAAAGCAAACAGCTCTCCTTCTCCTTGCAAAGATTGGCAAGTCAGAAAGAATGAAAACGAATTCCAAATCTGGATGTCCAATCAAACTCTTCCATCTCTCTTCTTCGATGGGGCTGCTAAAGGGAACCCAGGTACTACGGGAGCCGGAGGTATTATCATAAATCCAGACGGAACAACTGTGCATAGATTCGCTTGGGGACTAGGCCACTCCACAAGCATACAAGCAGAAGTGATGGCCCTCTTCCAAGGAATCAAATTCCTCAAAGAACTGGGCTATAAGGAGGTAAATGTCTTCGGAGACTCCCAGGTGATCATCCAAGCCTTGGCGAACAATTCCAACTCAGCAGACCTGCAACTTGCAAGGATAATTTCAAGGATCAAAGGTATGACAAAGTCCATGAAGTTGAAGTACTTTCATGTTTTGAGAATGAACAACAAAGAAGCAGACAATGAGGCAAACAAGGCAGCTCAGCTAGACGTCGGTTCCCTTCTCAGAGACAATGAAATCCTTTGGGATCCAATTCCCTAAAGTGAAATGTTTTTTTGTCTCCTTCTACATCAGTTTGTTTGTATCTTCCACCTTGGGAAATTAGCAACAGAAGCACACTTTGTTAAATGTAAAAAGAAGAGACTGTTAAGAGTAGGTGGCATAGTTCGTTGGTTGAAAAGTCATACAGAAAATCTACCCCGTCTTTTGTAACCGAATTTGTGGCTCTTGGTCGCCCAGTTAATGAAAGCTCATAACCGTTTCGGTCGCCCAGTTAATGAAAGCTCATAACCGTTTCTGTAAAAAAAAAAAAAAAAAAAAAAAAAAAAAAAAAAAAAAAAAAAAAAAAAAAAAAAAAAA
>APFE031583391.1:0-49980 GCA_000404065.3 Pinus taeda | reverse complement strand
AATGATAATAATCATAAATAAATACTGGAGGAACCCAATATGTAGGGAAGAACATAACGTTGTCTGCGATATATATTTATATACTCGAAAGGACTAAACCATACACACACGAAGAAAGCACCCAGGATAAACAGAGGGGCGGGGGGGAGGAAGAAACCCTAAGACGACAGGGCAGGGATCCAACTTCTACTTACCTTCCACCCATCATCTCTGTTGAGATTGATGGGTCTTCACTCAATTTCAATAGCTTCCCTTAACTTGTGATGATGGAACCGATCCACCCTGGCAATGACTTTGGCCTCCTCTATACAGACATGATGCTTAGTCTTGTCCACATGCTCTACTAATGCTGAGGACTTTGTTCTTCCATGTCTCATGTCCGCTGCATGTTCGCAAATTCTCTGCTGGATGGAGCGCCCTGTTTCCCCTATATAGGGTGTCCCACAAGAGCAAGGAATCAAATAAACCCCCTTCATGTCTTTGGGGTTAACAGGATCCTTCACTGACCGTAGGGAATTATGAATGGTTCTGAGGGGCCTGAAGGTTGATGGAATATCAAACTTTCTAAGGATCCGAGCAATCTTGTCAGTGGTCCCTTGGATATATGGAAGATGGACACCTGGATGGCGCTCCTTAGGCTCTTTTTTAATAAACGCATTTTTAGAAGCTGTAAGGATAACCTTCCGACCTAGGTGCCTACTATATCCGTTTTCCACAAAGACATCGAGGAGGTGGGATCTCTCTCTATCCAGGCTTTCATTATCCGAAATCCTGAGGGCACGCGTAGCCAGGGTGTTAAGAACACCCATCTTCTGAGCAGGGAAATGATGGGAATCAGCATGAAGATACTGCTCTGTGTGCGTTTTCTTACGGAACATTGTGTGGGAGAGAGAATCGTCCTTCTTCCTAGAAATAAGAATATCCAGGAAAGGAAGGTTGCCATTGACCTCTTTTTCCATGGTGAACTTAATAGCTGAGGACTGGCGGTTGAGGTGATCCAGGAAACGATCCAGCTCCTCATGGTCATGGGACCAGATGACATTAGTGTCATCTACATACCTTTTCCACAGCATAGGAGGGAGACGAGCCGAGGCAAGAGCCTTGGCTTCGAAATCTTCCATAAAAAGATTTGCCACGATCGGGGAGAGGGGGGAACCCATGGCAACACCACAGGTCTGTTCGAAGAACTCACCCTCAAAACAGAAGAATGTGGAAGTGAGACATACCTCAACCAGATGCGCGGTGTCCGGATCTGTTAGGCGATAGATCACTTCCATGGCCTCTTTAATAGGAATGCACGTGTACAAGGAGACCATATCAAAGCTGACAAGAATGTCCTCAGGGTCCAGCCTAATATCTTTGAGATCCATGATGAAGGATGCAGAGTCCTTCACGAAGGAACAATTGTGCTACCTCTGAAGGAACAAGAGTGCACTCACCAACAACTTCTTAGTGGAACTTTCACCTGTATTCTCAACCCAACTCCATGGAACTACCATAAGGTGTTATCAACCCACTAGCCCTGTGTGCCTCCACCTCTTAGGAGTTATCAACCAACATAATCTGAAGTGGATTTATCAACCCTGCAAGGCACAACCACTACTTAGTGATTATCAACCAGCATGCCTTCTGGGTTTTCTTAGTTGGACTATCATTTGAACTTCTCTTGTCCCTGGATTCTCTCAATCCTCATATATTTTTCTTCGCTCTCAACAATTCAGCTTAATCACGAGGAGCTTCAAAACCTCCCTATATTTTTTTGTTCCCTTCTTCATCTACACATATGAATCATGGATGATTCTTCCTTCCCAACAAGAGCCTCTCGACCTCCACTTCTTTCTCTTTTCCAACAGGAGCCTCTCAGCCTCCTCTGCCCCTTTTAACATAATCCTCTCAACCTTCTCTTCCATTGGTCATTCTAACTAAATCACCCAACGCATGAAGTGTGATGGAGGATAATGCGTGCCTATTCGAACTCGGCCACGATGGTTCTGCCCCTTCCCAGTGGTCTATGCAAACCAACCCTATGTATAACACATCCCATACTCTCCATTAAATTTTGTCCTTCTCTTGCTTGTGTTTTTCTTCAAGGAAGCATGATCCTTATCCTTTTTTCTAGATCCATATTAATGGCATAATCCAACCCATTAAAACCACTCAATCAACCCATGACTAATAATTAAAAGAACCAACTTCCTTGAGCGATCTCCCTCCTCAAGTAATGGAATTTGAGTCCCTTTCACTCATCCATTTTAATTTATGTTTATATAATTATAAGGGATTATTTTCAATGTTTATAAGGGGAATTTACTCATAGGGACGTCACAATAGCCTTACAACTGAAGGAATTTGAAGAGAGATTTATATCATGTCTATAGACAATTGACTTAGAAGCAGACAAGTTGGAAAATAAAGGAGTGACCTCGATTCAAGTAGTAATGGAGCTGGACCAATCACAAACATTATTTACCCAGTTACCATGAGAATCCTAAAAAAGTTTTTGATTGAAAAAGATGGCCAATTTGGTCACCAAAATAGAGAGAAAAATCATATATAATTTTTAGAGTGTCCACCAAAGTCGATGCATCTCTTGCCTGTGGCTCGCTTCAAGGTAGGCATAAGAATTTAATTTCACATGAATGTTATATGTACAACAATTTCATGGTTAATCATTTCAAAATTCTAAGGGGAAGCTAGTGTGCCAAGTGGGGGAGAAAAGGAAAAATGTGGAGGATGAATGAGAATGATCAATTTTCTCCATTAATTGCATCAGCGAAAGCCTTGAAAATTCACATAATGGCTTTAAATGTGACTCAACTCATATTAGCCCATGAATTTAATTCTTGAACAAGAATGAACTGCCTTTTTGGTGACTGAATATGGGCACATATGGTAATAATTCCCTCCAACAGGTGACGTTGCTTCTGGAGTTAAGTCTTGCCTAAATATAAAGAGTTGACAACTGTGAGTGCAATTCTAGTTACAATAAGGAATTGGTTCATCATTCGAAAAGAAGCATTGGGTTGTAAGGGGATGGAAATGGCAGTGTCAGAGACACATTCAAATGAGTATGAACATGAGAGTTGGTGCTAGTTAATAAAGAACTTGTCGAGGGTGGTGGTGTTTATTTTTGGTGTCTAAATAGGAGAAGTGAAATGGCATAGCAGGAGAAGGGAGAAAAGTTCAAATTATTGGAGAAGGAATGTGGATGATTGCATAGGAAACTAGACAAGAAGATGACAATAATGGAGGCAGAGGTTTCAATTCTAAAGCTTAGAATCAGTGGAATGGAGGCATCCACCAATAGTGAGTTTGAGATCAAGTAGAAATACTTGGAATCTAGCAAAGGACAATATAGTAAAAAGGTTCGAGGACCAGCTGAGCAAGGAGTAAGCATACACATCGTAATGGAGGAAAAATTAGGCACAGCAGCAGAAGCTGGCCCATCTGGACCATATTAAATATCCAAATGTGAAGAATGTGTTTGCAAATATGTTTTGATTTAGGAGTTTTTTGTAAAATCTATGGTAGATTTCAATGTAGAATTGTAGTTATGAGAACCCATATAGGCAAGGAAAAACTCTCATGGATGTTATGGAACAATGAAGCCTCTGAAAATACTGGAAAATGTAAAAGGTTATGGCCTTGTTTCCAACTCTCTTTTAGTGCACAATGATAATTGTTTCATTAAAAAAACGATTTAATTTTATAACACATATGTATAAAATAAATTTTATTAAAAAAAGTTAAGATATGATAGTTATGAAGATTTTATTTGTTAAAATCTAATGTAAATGAACAATAGGAAACAATTAGATTGATATTGAGTATTACAACTATTATAGAAGTGAAAAGGACAACAAAATGTAAAATACAAAATACAAAAATTCAAGGTTCAACATGACAAACAAATTGCTTTGCAATACATTTGGCACGTAAATAAATTTGCATTGCATTTTATATGTTATAAATATATTACCTTAGTAGTGGACTATGCATAGTTTATTTTCCAAATGTACATTTCATTGGTTTTCATAACTATTTAAACTATTAATCAATGCTTTAAGTTTGTTTGTTTGTTTTTTTTGGTTTGTTTTTTGTTTCTTTTGTTTTTTAAGTTTCCACAACTCGCCATATCCACAATGGATATTTTCTCAAATCCCAATTCCATATTTGATGACATGACCATATTTTGTCACATGAGTGACATTGGCCTTTTTAGTCCCTACCAAGGCATGACTCTAATAATCAATTTTCCCATTGACCACTCTTAGTTTAACATTGACCAATGCATTTTATAATGTTTTTCTTACAAGAACATGAACATTTTAATTTGACAAAATTGGTTACTTAGTACAAATGGTTGCCACTATTTTACCAAGTAGAACAACAATTTCATAAATGCCATAAGGGCCAACTTAATAAAATGTCTCCAGTGCCTTGAACCCAGGTAGCTGGGCCATGAAACAAATGCCTTTATCACTTGTGCTAAGTTCCTTTGATGCAATTTATAATGTTTAACTTTGAATAAATACATGTTTTTTTTTTCAATATTATTAAAAAAACTAATTTTCAAATATTTGTTTTGATAACTTAAAATTCCCATTGTAGCCTTTGCACAATATAATGCCATGTGGATAACCGCATCACACATTTTATCCCATAATTTTTGGATATTGTTGTGATATTCATGCATGATTTCTAGATATTTGTGTAGAAGACTATATGTTTCAATTGCTTGTCCCACTACTAATTTAACATTGAATAATGCAAGTTATATTGTTTTATGCAACTTTTTCTGGATCATATTTCTACCTTGAATGGGAAGCACTAAGTTTTTTGTTTTGTTTTCTTACATTTCTCTATATGGGTTATGGTTACTGGGGATTGGTGACTTGCTACATCCACATAATATTGTTCCAGGCATATCCACATGAAAGGATTACTTCTCATCGGCTTAAACATAGAGCTTGACCTTGAAGGTGTCAAGAGAATTGAACCTATGACCTCTCAATAACATAGGTGCTTAACACTAGGGATTCGACTAATTGAGATAACCCTCAAGGTTGACAGGCACTAAGTTGTCTTTCAACACTTATTTTAAATGAATTATTATTTTGCATTCAATACATTTACACATAGTCAAAATTTAACCATAATTTCAAGTGAATTGTTAATTTTGCATTCAATACATTTACATATAATCAAAATTTAACCTCTCATACCTCCCAAGTATGCTAGTTTCTATACTTGAAGAGAAGCGAGAGAAACATTCCCAGATCACCGTAGTTTTGTTGCCTTAATACATAAAAAAAATATTGATAATATGAAAGATATTTTAAAAATTAAAACAAATACCTTCTTATTCGCACTTAATCCCAAATTGATGTGCAAGGGTGTTGGGAATGAGCAAACTCAATGGGTTACCACACTTCCACTCGCAAAGGCTTGAGTGAGTTAGCAGATCGAACTAGCTCCAACAAAGCTTCACAATTCTCCTAAAGAAAGTCACGAGTTGGTGTCATATGAGGGGCTCGTTACTATTCTTTCAAACGCTTTGTATTCCCTCTCTAATCGAAAAAGAGTACCCACACATTAATATGGCACATGGCTTCTAGTTGCAAGTCTAAAATAAAGACCAAGGATGAGAACGAGGGATTATCTCAAAGGAGACCTAATGTAACTTAAAATGTCTCTCTCCTATCATTCCTATGTTACATAATATAGAGAGAGAGAGAGAGAGAGATACAAACACTTTTTTGTTATTCAATGTATGCTTGAATAAAATATGAGCCTAGATATAGTTTAAACTTACAAAGACTGAAATTCCAGACCTACAAAATGGTTGGTTTGTGAGCAACAGATTTAGAATTTTTGTTGTTTGGTAAATTATGAAAATGTTGCTTTTGCTGCTAGAAAAAACAGTCAAAAGACTTATGAATTGTCCCATGATATGAATATATATTGACTGAAATTGGCTGAAAACGAATAAAAACATAAAGCTGTAATAACCCTCGAGAAAATTCCATGTAATAAAAGTTAATAAAGGCAAAGTAATAACCACGGCCATGGGACACTTATTCTAAGATGAATGTTGGGCAAATAAATCCTAATGTGGGTGTTCATTTGGTTTATTATGGCTAAGTAAATTGGCAAAGGCAAAGACAAAGGCTTTGGAAAGGCATGAGGCATTAATTGACACTTTATTTATGAACATAAAGGAAATTAGGAGAAAAGGAAGGTGAAAGGTCTCAGGTTGTATGTGAGGAAGAAAATGAAGGAAAATACTAGAAAATTGAAGAAAATAGAGGCCTCATTAATAAAAAGGCTTATGAGGACCAGTTGGCACATTTTACCAGTTTAGTTTTGGAGCTCTCTCTTCATTCTCTCTCTCTCGCACTCTTGGACACTTAGATTTTTCCTGGAGCACTCTAGCATTGGATCAAGGAAAGCAAAGAAGGCAAGAGGAAGCAAAGACCAAGCAAGAAAGAGTAGGATCAAGCAGATACAACGAGATTATTTACAAGTATCAATTTACATGTGTGATTTCCTTGCTAGTTTTGGCATTGCATGGTTATGCATGCGTGTTCTTGGTTCTCTTGTTATCACGGGCATGGGTTTTTTTAGGTGTGACAGTATTCTTCAGCCTTGCCTTGACATTTCCGGATAGCCATGGTGTGATGGGTTCTCATGTTTTTTGTTGAGCTGGATTGTCGGATGGATTTGAAACTAAGTGAGTGACCCCTTAACGAGACTGCGAGTTGCGGTAAAGCCAGATTTTATGTTACCTCGGTGGGCCTGAGAATCCTCGACTAGTGAAGGCAGGATATATAGTAAAGCCTAGAGGTGGGTGCTCTCCATCGGACCTAGGAATCCCGTGATGGGATATACAGTAAAGCTTGGAGGGTGGAGTCTTGGTCAGGGCCTAGTGATCCAGTGTGGATTGCGGTAAAGCCCAAATATTGGAGTCTCGATTATGGCCTACTGATCTAATGTGGATTGCGGTAAAGCCTAGAGACTAGGAGACAAAAAAAATTCCTCACGGTGTAGGTGGAGAAACTCGGTGGCATCCATGCTTGTTTTGGCCTAGTGATCCGGTGAGGATTATGGTAAAACCTAGCTCTATTGACGAGGGTGAGGTGGTGTAGCCCTGGGAAGCCCTGGTTGATTTTGGTTATGAGTCCCACATTCATGCTTGGAATATGGCACGGGGGTGATTGGTTGAAAGAAAATTTTGGTTCAACCAATCTATGGTTGGGTGGTTTGTGGAAGTCCCATACCTGGTTGGCTTTTGCATCCATTAATAAGAGTTCCTTCCCTTGGTATTTTATGAACAAATGTACTAGTTCATATAAGACATTTATGGCTGATGTATCCTTATTATTTATGGTGTTTATATGTTGGTTATGAGTATGTTTTATGGCAACAATGATGTATGGATTTCATCATGTTTTGATTTGTAAATGAATGAACAATGAATATATGATAATGCAACTAATGTGGCAAGGCATCAATGCTTCTTAGTGATTCTCAGATAAGTATGAGACCCCTATGCTCGGATATGTTGTTATGACCTGTAGATTGCATATTCGTGACATGTGTTGACAAAATGTATGTCATGGCTAGTAGGGGTCCAGTTAAGTCTTTGTTCACATATTTGCATTTGTATCTTTGTCTTGATGTTAATTTTCATTCTTGAAGGTTTCATGGAGTTTTGGGTAGTGGTCTAAGTCTTGGCCCTGAAAAGGTGGCACAAAATCAGGGGTCACAGGTCCATAACTAGTTGAAAAAACCCTACCTGCTTGCATGACCATGTTGTGAGAGTGATTGGAGGGCCCCAGTCACATGCATGCCCATTTCGTGGGAGCGACTGAGGCTCTAGGGTAGTGAAGTGTCAAGTTGTCTTAGGGGTTGATCACCTAGAAGGGTTAGTTGGCTCCTGTAGGTTTTGTGACATGTGCAAAAGGTCAAATTGGTTGCGTTGTGTTGGTTCCACTTCCCTAACTGTACATGAGGAGTTGAATTAGTTTGTAGTAGTCTCTCGTCACATGTTTACCCCCACAGACCGGTTAACTTCGGTAAATGTGGGAGGAGGGTGTTACAAAAACAATGATGTAACATTGGATCTCATACAGCTGAAAACTTTCTCCATTAGTTGGATTAAGGGTGTAGAGATATGAACTGCAAAATTGATTGCCATCTGAAAGTATATTTCCATCAATCTAGGGGAATTAAGTGAGCATTTTGTAAGGTTGTTCCGTTGAGCTCTTCATAATATATAAAACCAACTTCCATTTTGAGAGCTTTTTTTGGAAAAGTTGTTAGCAATTGCATTGTATTCCCTGTAGACATGTTGGAAACTAATTACCCGTAAATCCTTTTTCTTCTCTTCAATTTTCCTCTTCCATACTACAAGGTTGAGAAATTCTAATTGTTCTTTTTCGGCCAACCAGTCGATCACACACTTGGAATCCCCCATTTCTTTTTTTATATATTTTTTTTATGTTCTTTGATGAATCTAGGAACATAAGAACCCAAAATGCAATTAATTATGCTTGAGTATTTGTACCTATTCCTAAATCAACTCTGAAGTGTATGGCTTTATCTATTTCCATTTTGGTCATGCCTCCCCCTCCACAAAAATTTCCTTGTTTTGCACTGTCAAAGAACCAATTGGATATTCTTGTAGCAAGCAAGGGAATTGAACTTTCCTCAAATTTGTCCTTAAATGTAACTGGGAGAATTCCTTGTAATGAGAAACAATCCTGGTAAAGAGATGCAGAATGTTCAAATTTGCGTTTTTGAGGATTATCTTGTTCCTTGGAAGCCACATTCCCGATACCACGAAGATAGGAAGAGAAAGTTGTTGTTTAAATTTTTCAATCCAGTATTGAAGTAAATCCATAAAGGAGGTTTGAACAAGATGATCACTAATATTCAAAACCTTTAGAACCATCTGCCATATTTTCTTGGATAATTGACAACCAATGAAAATGTGGTCAGTCGATTCATCCTAGTTCCTACAAATACATCATTGATTACGACCAACAAATCCTCTTTTCTGCAAGTTTTGCGAAGTCAAAATTATGTTATGAATCACTAGCCAAGTAAAACAATTAAGTTTGTTTGGTATCTTCCATTTCCAAATATTTTTAGTCCACCAATTGGTATCTTGGTCCACCATAGAGTGGGCAATTGCTTCATATGCCAAGTTTGCTTTTACCTTACCCATAGTATTGTCCTAGCTCCATATTAGCTTGTCCTCTGAATCATTCAGGAAGATCCCATTTAAATTCATCTATTTAATGAAACAATTCTACTCTTCAGCCAGTTGTTCTTCTAGCTCTAAATCTGAAGATGTTAACCATTTTCCTTTAGAAGATACATCATTTAGATAGGTAAAACCTTTGGAATTCATATTATAAACTACGTCTACCGAGAAGTTATATACATAGTTCCCTCCTATAAAATGGTCCTTTCCTAATATCACTTTTTTACCTTCTCCAAAATTCTAGACCAACTATTTGTAAAGGAAGGGAAAGGAATCCATAAGAGCCTTCGAGATAATGGTGTAGGAATATGGTGATAGAATTGCAACTACTCAAGAAATCTAACCTAAATCAAGAGACACAATTCTACTCTACTGCTTTGTGGAATTTAATTCACAATTTAGAACAACATTCACAAACATGCATCAATCACATACATAAGTACACAAATTTATCTAGGGGAAACCAACTGATAAAAACCTCTTACGCCTGCTTGCATTAATAAGATGAATAGAGAATGTATTACAATTGCTTGCTTACTTTGAGCTCAACCTACAAGTGAATAACTATTTTCTCTGCTCAATGAAAAGCTCTAATCCAGACTTAGTCAATTTCTGGCTCCACCTAAGCTCCTATTTCCTTGTGTAAACCTTGAGGAAATTGGCCCTTATTTTTTAGGAATTTCCTCCAAATTGATTGTGCAATTCCCAAGGATTGATCATTGATTACATGCAACATTTGTACACTTAAGACTAGTCTACGATCGATGTTACACTACCTTGGAATCTCCACCACAACCGAGCAATTCGAATTCCTTGCATGCATGAGCTATTTTTGGTTGATTGATCAATTAACTGGATGATCTCTAAGTTAGACTGATGTCCCACTACACAACTGACCTCCAACTAGTTCTATCAACAGTCAGAACTAGTTTAATTAAAAAAAAATTTGGAAATAACTGAACTGGATTGCTACAAATTAGCAATCAAGACACGCAAACTAAACTCCAAGCCCTTAACTCGAATTTACTGAGCTAACTGAGTGACAAGAGCCATGTCACCTCAATTAACTGCCTCCAAGTTGTCTGCTGATGTGGAAATTTCAAAATTTCTCAATTTAACCAAGGCTAAGTCAAATTGAGACTTTATTGCTACACTTATCAACAAATGGAACCCCTGTTATCATTCTTTTTTGCATTTTCTCTAAGCCAATCCTCCACCGTTTGTTTCTTCATATACTTTTCTTTAATAACTTGACTCCAAAGACCTCCATTAAACAATCCTCTCCACATTTTTTCAAGGGACAATGCTTTTCCAAACCAAATAAGATTCTTGAAACCCCATCCTCCAAAATATTTTGGTTTGGCAATGGAGGCCCAACTCACGAGATGCATCCCTTCTTTACTCGTTTTTCTAGTTCATAAAAAGCTGTAGATTCTTTGTCTCATGTTATTTAAAATTGATTTTGGAATTTTGGTAATTGCAAGCAAGAAAACCAAGATGTTTTCCAACACCAATTTAACAAGGATCATTTTTCCTCCCAAAGATAACCATTTGTAACACCATAGACTGACTTTCTGTTCAATTTTTATGAGGAGCCACTTTCAGTCATCTTTAAGATAACCAAGATACTTGAAAACAAATTCCATGACAGTGATCTGATAAGGGAAAATAAACTAAATGGGTGAGAAAAGCTCCTCACTAATTGTATTGTGAAAAAAAAGATGATTTTTAGATACTAATCTCCATTCCAAAAGCCTCACAAAAATGTTATTGACCTTATGAAAAGCCTTCCATTCCATAACATATCCTACTCCCATCAACAAAGCATCATCCACAAACAATAAGTGAGTGATGAATTGGTTACCTGTGATTTTAATCCCCTTAAAGTTCCCTTTTTGCTTTTCTTTGAACAACCATAAACTTACCTTACATCATCAACATAAATAGTAAGAAAGACACTTGGACATCCTTGTCCAAGTCTCCTTGAGCGAGTAAGTCCCCTTGAGCTAGAAAAGTTGCTGGTTGGAAAACCAATGATAATTTTTTTTTGTTTGGCAGAAATTACACATAATCCAATTTGAAGCAGAACTAATCGAAAAAAAAGTCGAGTTAACTTTGTGAAAGGCCTTATTAAGGTCCATCTTAAGGACTCACGCAAATATATCTATTCCACATTACAACTTAAAATTAAAATATATCCGTTCCACACAACTTAAAATATATCTAAATAAATTTAGAAAGTAAAATTTGGAAATATTCTATCATGAAATTGTGACGCACCAAAATCAAATTTAGGGTTTGTGTTCGCTGGTCAAGCGTAAAACCTTAGGGAGTTCTTTTGGCATCTTCGCTGCGCTCCAACTAATAAATGTAAATTTTCAGAGTCCTCATAAAAGGCCTTCACAGCCACCGAAGGACTCTCTGTAGAGGAACGAGGACGAGGGAAGCTCACAGCTCCCGACGAGGTAAGTCTTGAGCACTCGCATGTGTTCACAGCCTTGTACATCAATGCTTAACTACTGTCGCCAAACTGTTTGCAGGTATTAGTAAGTGCACAATCCTGTGCAGATTCAGAAAGAATGCCGAAACATTTTCGCCCACCGGTAAATGAGCTTAACTTATCTTCTAGATGGATTGGGCTTAAGATTCTTCTGATTTTTAATAAATATCACTTGAAAACACTTTATTTCTGATTTGATCTGTGAGCTACTTGCAGGGTAAGAAGAAAGAAGGCAATGCTGCCAAATACATCACAAGGAACAAGGCGCTGACCCTTCTTCAGCTCAAATTGCCAGAGTTTCGGTATAATTGCTTCGTGCTCGCCCAATGACCATTCTGTTCTTTAGTTTTTTAGGGTGTAATTTGTAGGCAAGAGACTGATGGGTGTACCTGCAGGCGACTCTGCATCCTGAAGGGGATTTTTCCACGAGAGCCAAAGAAAAAGCTTGAAGGAAATAACAAGACCTACTATCATCTCAAAGATATTTCTTTTCTTGCCCACGACCCTTTGCTCGATAAAAGCAGGTCAGTGTCATTGCAATTGTTCTTTCTGGTCCATTCTGACGTTTGTGAGATAGATTCTATGCAATATTCAGAGTTGCCATTGATTTAAAGTACGTTAGCCTCAGAGTTGAAACGCGCTTTCCTCTTGGGAATATATTCTGGTCTTTTCCCTCTTAGTTTACGATTATTTCCAAAGAATGGAGGTACCCCTTATTTGTGTATAGAATTACCGAAATCATCATGATACCCCTTACAACAAGTAGAATCTCAGTTATTCCATTTCCCCAATGCCTTGGACGAAAACCGGTCCTAACCCGCTGGTCCTGTTCCACTGGAAAATTACGTAAAAGAACCTTAACACGTAGAATGCATGCCTGGTTGGAAATGAAGCACACCGGAATATTTCAGCGGATTGTTTACTCACAACATTTGGCCTCATGGTTTGCTTTCTGGTATGTTGCGATAAGTCGTGAGAACCTCTCATGCACAGTTTTGGCAGCTGAATAGGGTCTTGTTAGTCATGTATGTTATCCATTTATAAGATAAGATAATTTTATTAATGCCCAACGAATGACCAGAAAAGTAGGTCAGTGGGACTAGCAAGTACAAAACCCATTGTAAATATAATGCGGGACTGCAAAATCAACTCCTATATTGGTGCTGGAAATAAGAAGCTAAAAGGAAGGAAAGCATAACTAAGAATCCAGCTAAGATATATAAATTGACACTCCAACAAGAAGGCAAGGAAGTGCAGATATTTAAAAGGACCAAATATTGAAGATCTTCAGCCATCGTATAAGCTATCTTTTTCCTACAGCCTTCAATCCTCAATTAATAAATCCAAGGTGATTAATGCTCTCTTTTCTTGAAAAGGTTGTATATAATTTATGGTGAAGCAATGCCTCCCTTTCCATAGCCATATGATTTTATCCACAATTGTCTTATGTGGACAAGTGCTATGGGAGATGTGTAAGAGAAAATTCAAATAACTTGAAGAAGAGAATTAAGATTGGTAACTGAATAAAGGAGGTCACTGCAACTTTCTGCTACATATCTCGCATGTTTTTCTCATCCCATGATGCGTATCATTAGTTGAGTCATTGGTGAAGTCCATATGGTGAAAGTGACATGTATGACTCACTGTGCGTTGAGTTGTTTTGACATTGAGAGCATTGAAACATTGAACATCACTTGACAAAAATTCAAGAGTAATCCAATATTTAATTAATATATGGAAATTGCAGTTTATACGGGTTCCCATGTTGAGCTCACTTGATCCTAGAGGATGTTGAGAAATCTAGGGGTAGCTCAATTAGGTGATTTCTCTTACTTAGATAACTGCTTGTGATGTTCTTTTACTTAACTTGATTATCTTCTACTTCAATTTGATTATTATTGTGTTTTCTATCATCAAACAACTACCAAAACAATGAAGAACAATAACACAAGAGGACACAAGATATAGGCTATAAGCCATGTTCAAAACCTCTTCACTTGAGAGGAAAACCTGCAAGAACTCTTCTCTTCTTATAGAACTTCAAATGACGAATTCCAAGACCTAAGACCCTTGTCAAAGACCCCTCCAAGACCAAGTCAACTTTTCTCCTTGATGAGCTTTCTTTCCAACAATTTCTCTAGCAACTTTGACCCCAACATTGCAACTTCGATGACTGCAAAAACCCTAGCTCTTGCATGAGTGACAAAGATGGTGATTTCTTCCTTTCCTTTCCTTCGCTTGACTTTGTTCTTTCTTCTGTGGAGATTGGCTTACAAAGTATGCCCTAACTCAACTTCTTTTAGCAAGTTTGCAATTTAGTCTAGATACTGCAATAGGTGCCCTAATTGTCTCGCACATGTGAAGGAAAATAGCCCAAAGACAGTCACCTTTGCTTCCTTCTTCCTCTTCTAGTCCTCTTCTTCGCACTTTTTGGTCTCTTTCTTTTCCTTGATCGAATATCTTGTGCGATATATGAGTGCTCTTCAAGTGAAGTCGAAGTCTCTTATATATAGGCTTCACAAGGTGGTTGAATAGCCCTTCATGCGACTGACTTGCTCTGTCATGTAGGCCAACTTGTTGCTGCTTGTTTGACAAGGTCTTGGAGGGTCTTTATGACATTTTTGACTATACAATAATTTTCTTTAAAAGATACAACATGGCCCAAAAGGGTCTTCCATACATGACAATGGCTCAATTGACTTGTTGACTCAATGACAAGCCCTAGAAGCACTCAATGGGTGCATGAATTATAAATAAATTTACCTTAAGCATGAAACCCATGCATCAAGAATGACAATAATAAATTTCATTTTTCTCTTTACATCAAATACATAAAATCATGATTACATATGTCATTATGAAGACCAAACCTAGTTACATATTTCAACACTCCCTCTTAATTGTGGAGATATTCATAATCCATATATGGTACTTCGACATTCTCATACTGAAGAATTGTTAGAAGAAGAGTCGGATTGGGAAGCCATCTTATAAGCTATTATTTCAGCTTATCTCATTGCATCTCATCATACCAACCAACATTGTTACATAGCAAGGCCTTGATTAACAACTCCATCTCTCCACAAGATCATAGCACAATGTCTCTTAAGGCACATGCCCCACTCAGATGTTCACAAGGTATGTCCTTCTAGGACAATTCTTGTCGTGGAATAACACATCCTCAAGGAATTTCCTCTTCGACTACTCTTACCTATTGGATGCCCTACCACATCCTCAAAGAGTATCAGAAACCAGATGCTTACCCAATCCTCCATTCTTTCTTCAAACATGAAGACAAGAATGATGTGTTTATCTCTCCTCTCAACTAGGGAGGATCAACTCATTCCAATAAAAGGAAATATACCCAAACTCCCTTTTAACAAGGGACTTGCCCAAGCTCCCTCTCAACCAAGGACTTGTTACCACCAACAACTAGTTGCTCTTTGGTGGAGATCATGGTACAATCAATTGCTTGTAGGGCTCCTCTTTCGATGTCATGAACTTTAACTTCTTCATCATGGAGCCTTTTTCATCATCACTTTATCGTAGGACATTGACCATCTTCTCCATCAGTTTCCCTTCAACAAACAATATTGTTGAACCAATAGTCATGTCATCTTTTTCTTCATTGGAAAGTGATCTTATAGTCCACATTTCACTTTTCTTCCAAGTCATGTTTCTTTCAGGATCTTCCATCCAATCACATGAGTATTATTTGTAGGTGACTTCTACAACCTTCTTTCGGTAGCCTTGTAACAACCCAACAAAATGTTTTCAAAAATCAAAATGAACATCAAATCAAAGTTACCTTTTTATGATGGCCTTTCATCATGACACCAACTTCTTGCAACATCAACATCCTGCACATATATGAATCCATCTCCAAGACATTCAATATCAAGGGTCTCCTTCTTTTTAAGACTTTATCAAGGTTTTCCTACCTTTTCCAAGGAGATGTCATAGCTAATTCTTCTAGTTATTGGATGTTGATCACAATAGTTGCTTCTTTCGCTAACTCTTCTTCCTTTCTTCACATATTGCTTTCCCCAGGATCTTCTTTACATGGTTCTTTCAACATAGAAACCACGATTGTCGACCACCTCATCTTCCATATGAGGTCATATTATGTTGATTTCATTTTATCAATATGTAGAAGAGTTCAAGGCACATTGTCTACATGCCTTCATGCATCATTCTAATGGAAGAGATCCTTCTTCTTTGATCATGCTCATGAGATAAAGCAATTCAACCAAGTTATCTGCAACTATATGATGACATGACTCTATCAAATATATACATACCTTTCCTTCTTTTGGTCATCTAGACTTCCTTCTAGCAGCTTCCTTTCCTTGTTTGAAGATGAAAGTACTTCAACTAGCTCAACATGCTGCATTCCTTTGTCATCACACCATCATTTTTCTAAACAATGGATTCCACACAAGGTGGAATGTAAACAATCAACAAGACACTTGCTTCTTCCAAGTAGAGGTGAACCTGCTCATAAAGATTCAAGTGGAGGATCTTGATGATCCTCATTCTGCAAATGCTCCTTTCTAATAATAATGGTGTATGATGGCCTTTCTTTATCATCTATCTTGATAGATGTCTTCCCTCCAACCATATATACTGCTACTTCGGTTTTCCTTATATGCTTCCAATGGATATGCCATTTCTATCATGATGACTGCTCTAACCATGTAGACTTTCTACTTCAGCAATCCTTCCATGCTTTTATGATGATGTCATATCTTGCTATAATGCATCCTATCATACTTGTGATGCTTTCTATTCTCATCTCTAACTAAAAAGAACTAAGGAGATTATCTTAGTCATAGTAGAGATCTTTCACTTCCTCCTTTGATTTCTTCTTTTTAGGTTCTTCTACTTCTTCGGTGATATGGGCTTCATTTCTTTCCTTTCTCTTCTTGTTGTCCTTCTCGAGTTTAGGACAATTCCTTTTGTAGTGCCCATATTCATTACACTCATAGCATTGTATCTTCGACATATCAATCTTCTTCTTTTTTCGAGAATCAAACTTTCCAAACTTTCCTTTTCTCCTAGCCATGGCAACATATGCTTGAATTTGTTGGTTTGATCCAACATCGCTCTTTGCCTTCAACCTAGTTTCTTCAATCTTACATAATGACCAAAGTTCACTGAATGGAGTAGCTTCTTCTTTCCCTAGATACTTAATACAAAGTTGCCCCATTCATCAGGTAGTGCATTGAGCACAACCATGGGCATTTCTTTATCGGACATTATTTCTCCTAATGCTTGTAGTTGATCTCTTATTTGTGACACCCTTATAAGGTATGAGGTTATCCCTTCTTCCTTTGATACCTTCATTTTGTATAGTTCGGTTTTCAATGATATAACTTCTCCTACTGTGCTTATGGAAAACAATTCTACCAACTTATCATAGATTCTTTCTATTTCTCCAACTTTGCTACACAAGGGACGAGGGAATCTTTGATTGATTCTATGAGGATCCTTTGAGCCCTTATTTTCCCTTTCATATACTTCGATAGTGCTTGAGTTTCCTCTTGTGATGGCTTGGAGATTGAACCCTTAACATTGCCAATAACTTCATTCTCTACGAGGATCACATCTATTCTCTTCTTCCATGCTAGGAAGTTTGATGACCCAACTAGTTTGTTGCTGTCCTTGCAGAATGAAGTCATTTTAATAACAGATTCAAACATAAATATAAAAATACTTACTTGTCAAGTGAATGTGCTCCTTCAATGATTATATACCTTCTTCAAGGATGTTTGAGATGTGATCCTTTCTTCAAAGAGAGGGAGATCACCTTGATTTCTTTGATGATGGTGACAATGCTTCTTCTTGCTTTCGTTGGATGTAAAAATGTAGAATATGTAGACTTCAAAAATGCTTCAAAAGCGTAGTCCTTCTTTCTTTGAGTGGAGGTAGGGTCTTTGAGGTCTTCTTCTCCTTGTGATGATGTGATCCTTGAGATGAGTACTCCTCCTTGGTGCTTCTTAATCCTCCTTAATGATTTCCTTGAGTTTGGCCCTTATGTATCCTTCTTCAATGATGTGATTTTCAAGTTGCCTCTTCTTCTTGTTCTAGTTACCTTAGCTTTGATACCATGTTGAGAAATCTAAGGGCAAATAAATTAGGTGATTTCTCTTACTTTGATAACTGCTTTTGATGTACTTTTACTTAACTTGATTATCTTCTACTTCAATTTGATTATTATTGTGTTTTCTATCATCAAACAACTACCAAAACAATGAAGAACAATAACACAAGAGGAGACAAGATGTAGGTTATAAACCAGGGCCAAAGCCTCTCCTCTTGAGAGGAATACCCGCAAGAACTCCTCTTCTTACAAAACTTCAAATGACGAATTTCAAGATCTAAGACCCTTGTCAAAGACCCCTCCAAGACCAAGTCAACTTTTCTCTTTGATGAGCTTTCTTTCCAGGAATTTCTTTATCAACTTTGACCCCAACAACTTCCCCAACAACTTCAACCCCAACAATTTCTTCTGCAACTTCAATTACCGCAGAAACCTTAGCTCTTGCACGAGTGACAAAGATGGTGATTTCTTCCTTTTCTTTCCTTCGCTTGACTTGGTTCTTTCTTCTGTCGAGCTCGACTTACAAAGTATGCCCTAACTCGACTTCTTTTTTAGCAAGTCTGCAATTCGATCTAGCTGCTGCAATAGGTGCCCTAATTCTCTCGCATGTGTGAAGGAAAATAGCCCACAGATAGTCCAAAAAATTCGCTTCCTTCTTCCTCTTCTAGTTATCTTCTTCGCACTTTTTGGTCTCTTTCTCTTCCTTGATCGAATATCTTGTGTGATATGTGAGTGTTCTTCAAGTGAAGTCAAAGTCTCTTATATATAGGCTTCACAAGGTGGTCGAATAGCCCTTCATGAGGCTGACTTGTCGCTGCTTGTTTGACAATGTCTTGGAGGGTCTCTATGAATTTTTTGACTATATAATATTTTTTTTTTACAAGATACAACATGCCCAAAAGGGTCTTCCATACATGACAATGATTCAGTTGACTTTTTGATTCAATGACAAGCACTAGAAGTGTTGAAGAAAAGTGTAACTAGGTTTGGTATTTGTCAATGTAATTTTGATCTTTGTATTTGTCAAGAAAAAAATATTATTTTTGTAAATTATATGGATGAGTTTCTTGTTCATTCCATAGGTCTAGGAAAGTCAAAGAGTCAAAAGAAAATTGAAGAGCTCTTCTTGAGCCGATGTGTAATGTATATGGGTCAAACCGAATGTCTAGAACAACCCTACAAGACAAGCACAATCCTCTGGATGAAGTCGACCAACAAATGAACTAAATAAAAGTCATGTCGACTTGCAAATAGAGACACATTTGTTCACATTGATAGATCGACTAAATATGGGGACGGAACAACTATAAATACCCAACTAGGGTATTTGCAAATCACAAAGACAGATCTCTAATTCATCTGAGATTTTCGAATGAGATCATAGTGTTTCAGAGCGTCGGATGGGTACAGGAAGTGTAGGAGAACAGTCTCAGATTTGTCTGAGATTTTTGGAAGTCTGGAGTAAGGATACCTCTCCAATATTAGTGACATTTCAGTGGCAAATATCTCTGTGTCTCAACCTTACAGTTTTGGCATACTCAACGTTGTCACAACCTATACAAGTCGCAGTCACTGTGATATAATCTCGACATGCTCATGGATGGAAAGATACCATGATAATTATAGTCTTGGCTTACTCTGAAGTAGCACGACAGTGATGCCAGTCTCATGATGATGACCTCGATTCTAAAAGGAATGCAGTCACGTACTCGTGAATGGAAAACTACACTCTCGGCAGATCATTGAAGTGACACGTTTTGATATGATCCCACAGCAACACGTTAAGACTTGTCATGATCTCGATCTCTGTCATGAGCTTGATAATAACATAGTCATGAAGTCTTGATCATGAAAAGGTTATCGATACAACTCTCATGGATCTATATACATATAAATCTCATTGGTATGATGGTGATTTCAATGAAGACACAAAAGATGATCTCAAGCATGCAACAATGATCTCAGTGAAGGATGTAGCAGATCTCAGTGAATGTATAACCATTATTTCGATGATGATGTTGCTATCATGTCTTTAGTGATACAATAGTATTGACCCTAGTACAACATAAGTGATGATGATGATCACAACAGTGAAGGGGATTGGTGTCTTGGTCTTGGAGTGGCTCAGAAGGTCAAGAGGCATGGTCTTGGTTTTCGTCAATTGGAACCTCTATAAGAAGAATTTTGTGCGGGTTTTCCTCTCGAAGAGGGAGAGGTTTTGGCCTTGGCAGAATGCCATATCTTGTGCTCTTGTCTCTTTACTTTGATAACTATTTGTTGAAGTAAGAAATACACACACTAATGATAATAAGCAAAAGATTGTGCTAATAATCTAAAGATAAAATGCCTCACAAATAGTTATTGTGAAAGAAGAATCTCATTAACTCACTGCCCTAGATTCTTCAACATGGTACCAGAGCGAAGGTTCAGAAGTCAAAGGAAGGGCAATAAAGAGACATACAAGGATCAATCTTTAAGGGCATCGAAGCAAGTTGAAGGGTTTTGTCAAGATTTAAGGATCAAGTCTACAACAAGCAGTCTACAACAGCAAGAACTTGTGTCTCCACAAACCATCATCAAAAGGCCACCAAGACCCTCATCAGGATGTTTACAAAGCAAGGTAACTCAAAGGATCTCAAAATCTAAGAAGTAGGATGTTTACAAAGCAAGGTAACTCAAAGGATCTCAAAATCAAAGAATCAGGTTGAAACCCTAGCAACAATCCTGATCTACGCTACTAAAGAAGGCAAAGCATATCGAAGAAGAAAAAGTATTGTCATTACCTTCAAGGTTATATAAGCAAGGATCATTTCCTTGCCCGAGAAGAAGATCATGCAAAGGAAGCATCAGATCATCCTGATAAAAAGGGAGCAACCTTTTCCATTGAAGAAAGGCTTTTCCATCAATGAGAAGATCATCCAAGAGGAAACTCCAATACAGCTTCTCCAACCAGCATCAAAGTGATCAAGTAGAAGAGTTCATCTTCACTTGTCAAGTAAGTATCTTTTATTTTTATAATCAAGTTTGGTTAAATGACTTCATGACTGCAAGGAGATCTATGGATTGAATGGGTCATCAAAGGTCTTTGCATGGAATAAGGAGGATTGTCACAATCCTCAAAGATGAGAGAAATCAAGGAACAAGTCTCCTTTGAATTCATGGGAGGGAACTCTTAAAGTCCTGTCATACCTATGTAGCAAGAAAGGAGAGATAAAAGAGATATATGAAATGCTAAAAGATATACTCTCTGAAATAAAGTTAAGAAGGTCATGTCAATTAGACCTGATTGAAGGTATCAAAGGATGTAGGAATATATTCATAAGATCTCAATTGGGAGACCTGGGAGAGATGATAAGAAGATGATCATCATAAGCAAGGTAACAAATGTCCATAGAGAAGGAAGGTTACCTCATTCGACAATTTGTGGTATCTATGCTAGATAGAGAAAGCTAAGTTGATGGCAAAAGCATTGAAGGTTAAAGAACTCAAACATGTGCAGAAAGGAAAGGGAAGGTTGGTCCTCAAACAAGACATAATTGTATAGCTAAGATTCAATACTTATGGAAAGATGATGAAAAGAAGCTCATATCACCAGAAAGATGGAGGAAGCTGAAGAAAAGGGCTAAGGAAAGAGGGAGTAACAATGATTGAGATAATATCCCTCACAAAAGGGTTCTATTTTAAGCTCCTAAATCCTGTGTTATAGATATGACCATGATAATAAGATGCATCGTTGCATCATGGAAGCATTAGGAACAAGAGCTCGTGACATCACCATGGGAATCATGAAGGACAAAATCCATGTTAGTCAAACTTGAAGGATATAGCTCTTGGGAACCTCATTGGACGTTGCAGGAAAGGAAGAAGTCATCCAGGACAAGGCTCATCATACATCAAGAAGGAAACATTTGCCAGATGGGGATATGCAAGATCCTCAAGGTTCTCTGATGTAATCCTCATCAGAGGGTTCACTAATCTAGAGAAGAAGCAAGTGTTTCATCAGAAACTCCAACTTATGGAATTCATGGGATGATGGTGTGATGACATGAGAAACGAAGCAGATCAAGGGATTGAAGATCTTTTCAATCAAGGAAGCTAATGGAAGAAGCCTAGATGAACTAAAGGTAAATGAGGTATGTGTGCTTGTGTTTAGTATTATAATATCATGTCGTATGGTTGCAAGTAACATTTTCATTACTTATATCTTGAGAAGCATGATCAAGAGAAAAAGGATCTCCTCCTTTGAAATGATGCAGGAAGGCATAAAGTCACACTAAGATGAAATCGACATAATATGTCCTCATATGAAGTATGAGGTGGTTGACTATAGTTAAGAAACTCTGATTGAAAGCTCCTGGAATGGAATGAATGAGGAAGGAAGAGATCGTGAGATATGCAACCATGATGAAGGCAATCAACATCCAATAGACCAAGAAGATTTGACTAGGAAATCTCCCAGGAGGATATGGAGACTTTGATGAAAGTTTGAAAAAGATGGAGACCCTTGACAATGGATATCTTTGGGAGATGTGTCAACATGAATGTAGGATGCTGATACTTATAGGAAGATGTCATGATGAAGAGCCATCTAGTAAGGTACGATTTGATTTAATGTTATGTTTTTATTTCTTGAATAATATTTGGATGAGTGCATGCAGGGCTACTGGAACAAGAGTTGTAAGTACAAGTACAAATGGCATTCATGTGGTGGATGGAAATCCTTGAAAGAAGCATGATGGGAAAGAAGTAGCTATATGACGAAGGTTCTAGATATGTATCAAGAATGCCATTGTCCATAAAGAAAGGAATGACATGACGAACCAAGAAGGAAAGTGATCGATGGCTGATGCCCTACAAGAAAAAAGCTCAACTGGATTTTATGACATCAAGGAAAGAAGTTGATGAAGCAGCTGAAGGACCCACGAAGAAGAAGTTGCTGATGTATAGAAGAGTCCCTAGTTAAGAGGAAGTTCTGATATGTCCCTGATCAAGAGGGAGATTGAATTAGATCACCCTTGATTACAAAGGAGTGACAATTGTGTTTTTCTATTTCATGTGTCAGGCACTAGACCAAGACTAACAACTGTAAGGCTGAGTGAAGGCCATGAAGAGAAATGTAAACACATGGTGGATGTATCCTCCCTAATTGAGAGGGAGAGATAGACACAACATTCTTGTCTTCACTTTGGAAGAAAGAATGGGAGGATTGGGTAATTATCTAGCATCCGATACTCTGAGGATGTGTAGGGCATCCAAGATAAGAGTAGACAAGAGGACCGATATTCTTTTATGATTGGGAACCCAAGATAAGAATAGTCCTAGAAGGTCATACTTAGTGAACACTCAGGTGGGTATGTACTTTGAGAGACAATGACGAAGGTGTCTAGACTCTATAGTCATTGGTCTCGCCAACATTGTGCTCTGATCTGATGAGAGATAGAGCTGTCAGTCAAGGCCTTGCTGTGGAAACAATGTTGGTTACTATGATGTTATATGGATGGGTTACCAATCTGATTCTTCTTATGAGAAATTCTTCAAATTGAGAATAACCAAGTACCATTGTAAATACCTCCCTAGTTAAGAGGGAGTGTTGAATAAAAGTGTAACTAGGTTCGGTATTTGTCAATTTAATTTTGATCTTTGTACTTGTCAAGAAAAAGAAATATAATTTTGTAAATTATAGGAATGAGTTTCTTGCTCATTCCATAGGTCTAGGAAAGTCAAAGAGTCAAAAGAAAATTGAAGAGCTCTTCTTGAGCCTATGTGTAATGTATATGGGTCAAACTGAATGTCTAGAACAACCCTCAAAGGCAAGCACAGTCCTTTGGATGAAGTCGGCCAACAAATGATCTAAATAAAAGTCATGCCGGCTTGTAAATAGAGACACATCTGTTCACACTGACAAGGCGGCTAAATATGGGGACGAAACAACTATCCGCAAATCATAGAGACGGATCTCAAATTCATCTGATATTTTCGGATGAGATCACAATGTCTCAAAGCTTCGGATGGTATAGGAAGTGCAGGAGAATAGTCTCAGATTTGTCTTGAGATTTTCGGACGTCTGGAGCAAGGATACCTCTGCAATTTTGGTGACATTTCAGTGGCAAATATCTCTCTCTCGGCCTTATAGTTTTGGCATACTCAACGTTGTCATGACCTATACAAATCGCAGTCACTGTGATATAATCTCAACATGCTCATGGATGGAAAGATAACATGATAATTACAGTCTCGGCTTACTCTGAAGCAGCATGACAGTGATGACAGTCCCATGATGATGACCTCGGTTCTAAAAGGAATGCAGTCACATACTCGTGAATGGAAAACTACACTCTCGGCAGATCATTGCAGTGACACATTTTGATATGATCCCACAGCAACACGTCAAGACTTGTCATGATCTCGATCTCTGTCATGAGGTTGATAATAACATAGTCATGAAGTCTTGATCATGAAAATGTTATCGGTACAACTCTCATGGATCTATATACATATAGGTCTCATTGGTATGATGGTGATTTCGGTGAAGACACAAAAGATGATCTCAAGAATGCAACAATGATCTCAGTGAAGGATGTAGCAGATCTCAGTGAATGTACAGTCATTGTTTCGGTGATGATGCTGCTATCATGTCTTTAGTGATACAATAGTATTGACCCTAGTACAGCAAAAGTGATGATGATGATCACAGCAGTGAAGAGGATTGGTGTCTTGGTCTTGGAGTGGCTCAGAAGGTCAAGAGTCATGGCCTTGGTGTTCGTCAATTGGAATCTATATAAGAAGAATTTTGTGCAGGTTTTCCTCTCCAAGAGGGAGAGGTTTTGGCCCTGGCAGAATGCCATATCTTGTGCTCGTCTCTTTACTTTGATAGCTATTTGTTGAAGTAAGAAATACACACACTAATGATAATAAGCAAGAGACTGTGCTAATAATCTAAAGACAAAATGCCTCACAAATAGTTATCGTGAAAGAAGAATCTCATTAACTCACTGCCCTAGATTCTTCAACAAGAAGCACTCAATGGGTGTTTGAACCATAAATAAATTTACCTTGAGCATGAAACCCATGCATCAAGAATGACAATAATAAATTTCTTTTTTCTCTTTACATCAAATACATAAAATCATGATTACTTATGTCATTATGAAGGCCGAACCTAGTTACATATTTCAACAGAGGAAAGCATTTTCTGCTCTGTATACAATTTGAGTGGGTTGAATGGTTAAGAACATGTGTTTCCTCGTAAGAGGTCACATGTTCAAATTTAGAGGCTGGTAGACTGTGTACACCTCCGTAGATTTTAGCAGTTAAATCGCTGTGTGAAAGTGGGTCCCTTGCCCCACAAACAAGGGAGTCTCATACACCACTTTGGTATTTGGCTTGGCTGTGACCTAGACAGATTATAATTATTATATTAATGCTGGAGTGATTTGGAGATTATGGGAGCGTTTCAACATTGATTGCAAATGCTCATTTGTATATATATATATTCATGGCAATGTTGGGTAACATTGGCTTTGAAGGAAACAATTATGTGCTATATTAATGATGGAGCAATACATTTTATCTGCTGTTGGTATGACATGTTTAAAACTTTAATCCTTGAGCAATATTTCCTGAAGCGTTGTTTGTCTTCATGTATGTTGGAAGAAAATGATGTCAGTTATGGAATTCTGAATTATGCTGCTGGTAATTAACGGTGTGGAAATTGAATGCTGTGTTGCTGTGCAAAAGCTACAAACGTACATTGGATCCATTCTGAGTTAGCACCTTTTAGACTTGTTAATACTAATACTAATAGAGGTGTGAATGGGCAAGTGAATTGGATTTGAATCTATGATCGCGTTTGCACAGACAGAGAGGGAGCATGTCTCAATCAGTTGGTACCTAAACACAGCATTGCAAACTCAGGCCTTGGAGTCATTCTAACAACTGGTATCTTTGTATAAGTCTGAGAACAAAGAACGGAAATTTAGTTATACAAAGTATCTGTGTTGGTGAAATGTGTGGACTATAGGGTCCTTGTTTACAGATCACCCACGGTTTCTTGAAACTTTGGCAATTGGTCTCATTGGTCTCTAGGTGTCTCATTTATCTTTTTAGGTTTCTAGAACTCTCATTTTTTTTTAAATAAGATGGGGTCTGCTATTCTAGGAATCTTGATGTTCTTTATGATGCTCCCTAAAAATTTGGGGTTGTCTCCACATATACCCCATGTGTGTTTCCCTGCTCTTGTGTCTGTTAAATTCTAACGAATTTAATTACACAGATCTACTGAATAAAAAACACAACTGAGATTTTAACATGTAAGCAAAAAAATAACAATGGAAGCAAATTAGAACACCAATATCAAACACACACACTCATAATTTCTGCCCTTCTAAATCTGCTGTTTCATTAACAATAATGTACATCATACAAGCGCTACCTTTCTGGGATAATGGCCCTTTGAGGATAAATACAAAGACAACAATAAATGTGGAAATGATCCAACTTCTAAGTCCCTTGACCTGCCCTTAGCTTTGCTGGTTGACCTGGATCCTTCCTTGCTGCCCTTCCCACTATTCTTTGAACCCTGTACGCTTTGATGGAAAGTCCTTCCCCCAATCACTAAGATCTCACTATCTCGTTGTCTTGTGCTCAAAGATGTGTCTTCTCCCTTAATCTAGGCTTCCTTTTATAAGTTTGAGTTATTGACCAAATCCACAACCCTAATCTCCAAAGTTATTGATGGTTGAGTTTATACATCAACATCACTTGAGATCAGTGATTGAGATTCATCTAATTCACTAATGCAAATAACCTTTGCATTTCATTAGATTAACTCATTTTATCTTATAAAAGTCAATTACTCTAATTATTAAAGTAATTGCAAAGGTTAAGAGACAATTAGGTGACTTCCAAGTATGTAAGAGACAATTACATGACTTCCAAGCGTGTTTCCTTGCTTCCATGCCTCCACGTCCCAAAAACTTGGTGGAATATTGATTTAAACTAGTAAGTGTGTCAATAGCCCAATGATCTATGTGTTTTTGTGGCTAGATAATGAAGTAGAGTTTAGGAAACCCTATATATTTTCTTTTTGCCCTTATTTTAGGTTTGATTGTGTCACAATTTCTTCCCCTACTTGGTTGCATATAGGATCCACCATCTCATTGATGACTATTATTAAGTTAAATGACCTTTGATATATCCATTTCAAGTTGAAACATTTGGATAGATGGAAGCCAAGCTTGAGATGGTGATTGCAATGCATGTTGGAAAACATTTGTTTTTGATTTAAGAATGGATCCTTATTAGGGAAACCTAATTTCCATTACAGAGGCTATGTAATTTGAAGGCGTAAAGACTAATTCTAAGTTTTTCTCTCTTCTCTTTTGAGGAGATTGCCCTTTTTGGATGTAGACAATGTTGGTTCTCAAAGGTCGCTTCATTTCTCCAATTGCTTGACATGTCTATAAAGCATATCCCCCGTTTCACATACTCTGTAGATGCCCCTAGTCATTTCCTCCCCCCTTAAAGAGAGATGAATAGGGAAATCTATTGGGTGTACATTCAAAGCACTTGGGTCTTCTCTCCTCCCCAATATGAACTTTTTGTCATGAGAATTTAATGCAGGTGTAGGATGGTCTTATTGATCATATGGATTAGATTCCATGCCATTGGGTGCATGGTCTTAGGATCCCCCTCATTTAGTTACGAGTGTGCTTCCACCACCTATGGATCGAGACAAACCATTACACCCTACAATCTAATAGGATTTGCTAGATTTGCCATCTTAAGGAGATTGAATTTGGGGGCATCTTGTTTTCAAATGTCTCATATATTATGAGATTTGGGGGAAGTTCCACTACATTTTCCTAGGTTGGGGGGTTAACTTATACAATTGTGGGGTGATGATGATCCATAGACATGAGACTTTGGGCAGTCTCTCTAGACCTAGTGCTGCCAAGATCTTCAATTATTTATTTTAGAAGTAGCTATCATGAGATATTAGAAGAAGCTATGATGGTTGCCAGAGGTGTTGAGTGCCAGTGGGACTCCTCATTTTGTGAGCTTGTTAGTTGAAGGTCATATAGATTACAAACTTCTCCCACCTTGTTGACAATTATCACACCTCTAGGAGATTTTAGAGTCAGACTCGCTTTGTACAGAAAATTGCCCACTAGGTCTTCTCAAGCAGTCATATCAAAAGATTCTTCTCCTCGGCGTTAGGATAGGCAGTTCTTTTTGCTATTGATGGCCTCCTAGAATTGTATAGTCAAGCCCCCTCAGCCCCGGGAACTCTCCAGATGATGTCCTCACGGTTTGCATTGGTTCTTTCACAGTGATGGATGGAGATAGGAATACCTCCTCTCCCTATATTTTTCCCTACATTTAATTCAGCCATATGAAGAGGTTCTTCCCCTTGACCTTTGGATAGGGAACTCTTTTTGTTATTGAGGTCCTCCTGGAGTTGTATAGTTGAATCCCCTCAGCCTTGAGAACTCTGCAGATGATATCCTTAGAGCTTGCATTTGTTCTTTCACAACTATGGTTGAAAATATGAATTCCTCTTCTCCCTATTTTTCTCCTTGTTTTCATTCCAGTTATGATGTGGATGTTGAGATAGGGCCTTGCTCCCCTTCGAGTTTTTCTCTTATGCTTGATGTAGATCTTCGTATTTTCTCTTTTTATTGTCATTTTGTGTTTCTTCTTTTTTAGATGACATTTTAGTTTCTAGGAGTGTTGTGGATACACCCATGGTCATTTATCTACTGATTGTACACTCAGTCCCATTGACTCTATCACAGTTATTTTGTGGTCATTAATAAAATTATGTGATATTTTCTTATATGTGGTTTGCCAATCACTTTACATGACTTCAAGGATTTGATTTGTTGCCTTTGGCTTGGGATGTATGGCTAGACTAATACCTAGATTTATCATAGCGTGTTTATAGTAAGTTTCTATCTTTTAACTCCCATAACTAGATTGTCTTTTGGCTTTGACAACTTTCAATGTTGGTATTGTTCATCAAATTTTACCTTCAGAAGATAAAATTGCTTATAAATATCATTATAAAATTCATTGCAGAAAAAACAATGATGTAACTAATTGCCATAGGTGCCCCCTCGGCACATGTTTACTTTAACAAGGAATAAAGAGAGGTCAAAATTATGTTAAAGCATTATGAATGCTTTGACTAGAGTCTGTGTGCCTTTATTATCGTAGAGAGAGGTGTTGTAGTTGAGAGAGTTGATTGATTTCACGAATATTTTTTCTAGAATTATGTTGGAAATACCACATTTAAATTCTTTAAAATATTTCCTTTTAAATTTGTATAATAATCTAATAACAAACAAACCTCTATTAATGCTAGATAATAAACATTCTTTCTACTAGTTGGGTGTATAACATTTGCAAAGCTATTTGAGGAATTTCTTCATATGACCTTAGAATGGGTATGCTACATAATTTTATAATAATGTTAGTTTAACTCATTGTTGGATTGTCTACTCCAAATTTAGTAGAGGGGCAAGTTGGACATACAATTATTGCACAGATTAATTTAAAATTGTATATATAATATCTAGAAGAATGCGAGAGCATCTTTATAAATGAAGTCAAAGGTCCAAATTCAACTGAAATGAAGTGTAAAAATTTCACTTCATATTGGATTTGGCATAGATATAAGCCCATGACCATGGAACACATCAACTTTAATGAGTAGGAGAGATGAATTGGGAAAACAAAGTCACATGCTAAGGCATGTGATGAAGGAACAAAAGTTACAACATCATTATTACTAGTTATCTCAAAAATATAAGTGCATTATTGGCTTGAACTAAATTTCAATGACTGGTGTTCATAGTTGCAGTGATACTGATCAGTTCTATATTATAAATAACTAGCGAGTTGATGAAACTTGCATTTCTCTCCCAGAGGTGATGGGAACTTTGTGATGCCCTCCACTACTCAAAAGCCTTTTAGTGTACCCTTTTTCCTTGATCCCATACAATCTCACCTAACCTTGACTCCCAAACCATGTTCTCCTGCACCACCTCTCTGTACAATATTCCTCGACAACCTCCCACGTGCATCTTCTCCTCTCTATCTGCTTTCCACCTTTTCTCTAAGTGGGACATTATGAGAGCAGTCAAATCTATTTATACCAACAAAGCAACTAATGAGGAAGGGCTTTAGGCTGAATTCCTTAAGCATGGCATCCAACTCCTTGATTCTTATATTGTTGATTTATTTAATTACGTGGTATGTTCAAGCTTCAACCTTGTCTTGGGCCACACACATTATTCATCCGATCCACAAACCAGGGTGCAGAGACGATCCAAACAACAATCAAATGTTCATGGTGGGCCATACATTCTCCAAGATTTTTGCCACAATCTTACGTTAGTGGCTTTTTGAGGAACTAGAGAGCTAGAGGACAATTAGGTTTCCACCCCAATTACTAGTTCACTAATCACATCTTCACACTTCAAGCCATTATTGAGGAGGCTTGTAATCACTTTTCGAAGGTTTACAATTGTTTCGTAGACTTTTGGAAAACTTTTTAGATGGTCTGGAGGGAGGTCTTATTCCAGAGAGACTACGACATTGGCATATCAGAGATCCCACTAGTAGCCATCATGAGACTGTATGAGTCAACCTTGGGATGTCTTAGTATAGCACATGGCCTTTCTAACTTCATCTAGAGTACCTTTGGGGTAAAACAAGGGTGCCCACTATCACCGACCCTTTTGGGATCTATATTGATCAGCTAGAGTCCTTCCTTTATGAGCATATCCAGAAAGGCGATGGCTATCTTGTACAACTGGTGTTGTTCTTCCTAATCTTATTTGGTGATGACTTGGTCAGGTTTATAGAGAAAGGTTGATGCTTTGGTTAGTTTTTGTGACCTTTGATAGTTGACAGTCAACCTAGGTAAAATTAAGGTTTTGATCTTCAATGCGTCAAAGTGCTCTCTTATAGATTCACACTTCCACTACAAGAGGGACAAAGATTGAGATCACTGGAACTTACACTTACCTGGGGGTTACAGTTCATGGGCTTCGTTTTGGTTTACGACAGGCCCTGTAGCCTCAACTTAGTAAAGGGTATGGTTCCTTAGCCCTCATCAAGAGACAATGATTCCAGGGGCAGTTTTAGGACATATTGTCCAAACTCTATCTCATGGAGGCAATTATCAGACTCATAGTTCTCCATGGCTCCGAAATCTGGGGATTGAGCTTGTTGCAAACATATTGGATTAGACTAGAGAGAGTATGAATCTTGCTTACGCGAATCTTCAGATGTAAGCGTACGATTTCACAACGTATCATGTAGGCATAGTTTGACATCTACCCTTTTTGCCTCGAGGTCATTGTTCGCTTGGATTCTTTCCTTTCATAGAGTCTGATCTCTAGATACTTTATTGCTAGGTGAGAGAGGCATTCCTACCTTGCACTTTGCTCCTCAGAGGCTCTTGCCTCAGATCCTTCCCTAGGTCAAGCATGAGGTTGCTGTTGAAGAATGTAAGTAGTGTTGGTCTTCATAATTATATTTAAAATGTATTTGTCAAACGAAAGAAAAAGATAAACTTTATTATTAAAGCATGGGTTTCATGCTTGGGTCAATTGTTTTTAGGTCAAAGTCTCCATTGAAGACTTCTAGGGTTTATGTCAAGTGTCCTTGTCCATGTCATAATGTAAAGAACCCTTCTTGGGATTTATTTGTCAAGAAAGAAATTTATTTTCATGTAAATTAGGCCTTCTAGGCCTCCTCCACCAAGTCGGCCTCAAGGAAGCACAAGTCGACCTCAAGAGAAGAATTCGATCACCTAGAAGGACTATATATAAGCAACAACTCGACTTATTTAGAGGACATCACTCAACAAGTTCGAATTGTAGTAGATGGAAGCAATAAAAGGTTCGAATTCCAAGAAAGAAGAAGGAAAGGGCTAGCTAAGGAGAAGGAGGTCATTATCTTGCTAAGGAAGTTGAAATTATCTCTCTTGTCTCACACGTGCGAAGGAATTGAAGTTGTAGGAGCGTCGAAATTGCAATCTTGAAGTTGGGCCAAAATTCTGATGCAGTAGGTCGAAAATCTATCTTTGTTGCAATATTGAAGTAGTGTTGATTCAATATTGTTGCAATTGATCTTTGAAGGTTGGAGGAACAGTTTAAGGTCTGACTTGGTGGAGGAGGAAGGTTTGTTGGTCTAGGGTCTTGGTCTATCTCATTTTGAATACTGAAGGAAGAGTTCTTGACTGGGTTTTCCCCTACATAGGGGTTTTGCCCCTGGCTGTGCGCCTACATCTGGTGTCCTTGATTTTCGTGTTTTGGTTTTGGTAATTGCTTGATGAACTAAGATAAAAGAAGAACATAAGAAAGATTATAATAATAATTCAAAGAAATCACAAGTAATTATCAACAACAGAAAATCTTTTTGCCTTTCCGGTTTTCTAACAGTTGGTGCTTAGACTCTAGATGCATCATGACTTCTTTAGATGATAACTATTCCCCATAACGCCTTCCCCCGTTCGAATTCTCCCTTGATGCACCACACCATCTTTTGCTGACTAGACAAGTACTAAATTAGGTTATCAAAGAAGATATCTACAAATTGTACATTTAGATCACTTGGATCTCACCCGCGACAAGCTTGGGCTTGAAGATGTCTCTCTACCTAAAGCACTGTTTTGAGCTGTGTGATGGCATGATTATTCACCCCCCATACACAAGCAAACATAGATGTAGGCGCTCAAGATCCCTTTGGGACAACTTCGGGTTGGCTCCCATTGACTTTGGACAAAGACAGGTCACCATATACCATGATTTGATAGTATTTGCCAAGTGTGCCACTTTTAGGAGCTAGACATAGAAATGCACCTAAATTTTTGGTGTCCCTTATACGATGAGATTAGATGACGTTAATGTTGCCTCTATGGGGGCTTGAGAGGAGCTCTCTACTTTCTTCTAGTACCGGGATCAAAGATGCTTAGTCCTCTTCACCAGGGAGAATTTTAGCCACAAATCTCAACTCTTGCATGCCATGCCTCGCCCTAGGATGACAAGACCGATTACCTCATACTTCTTTGTTGATCCATCAAGTTAGAGCAACAAATGACAGACAAAGTTTTAGAACACATTAATGATTAGACAATTGGATACTAAGACCCTGAGTTTCTCCTTAGCTTGCCCTTGTGGAAGACCATCCAATATTATTGAGATCGGTTTGTCAGAACGTTCATCAAGCCACACGTTCTTGAAGCATTAGAGAGATTAGCTTTCGGTGGATCCATAATAGAGCACACCCCACCCATCAGACTCCCTCCTAGATCTAGAGGAGCAACCAAAGATCTATTCGAAGTTTCTTTCTTTCAACATTAGATGTTAGGAGTAGGAGGCCACACTCCTCGATGGTTCCTGAAGACTTTGATAGCGAGCTAATGCCCTGTTTGCCTCCATCGCCTCTTGCCATCAGGCTCAGGAGACCTTGACATCATTGGACCCATTGTCTGATCTCTCTTTCTCTATTGAAAGGTTCTTGTGTTGGATTGTCCACCTTTCCAATCTTGGACAAACTCACAGTGTTTTATATCACCATACCTTCATCACGATTTTATACATACGTAAGTTTCTTTCTTTTTATTATTTTTTGGCATTTTCTAGGAATCACATTGGCACTCCCACATTGTACTGTCACTGATAGTCTTCACTGTTCAATCCCATTGACCTATTTCTGCGGTCATTTGTTGAACGTGAATAAAATTATCTTATCTTATCTTATAGAATTATTTCTCTTTCCTTCAATTTTTTTCTTCTGATAAAATATTTGCAAGATATTTTTATATTTTAGTGTATAATTGCTTGTCATGGCTCTGCTGATAATGGCTAGTTTTATCTTTTCATAACTGGCAAGAAAATTAATCTGTTAGATTTTTATCAGCAGAAAGGGATTTTCTTATTTTATGCTGATATGTTTTGTGTTGCCATGCAGGCAGATTAAGGCTTTTAACAAGAAGATAAAGAAAGCTTTGGGAAAGAAGAACAAAAATTTGGCCTCTCGTTTGGAGAATAATAGGCCTTCATATACTCTTGACCATATTGTGAGGCAGAGGTATTGCAGTATTTTCATTAGTACCATATTTTCAAAGGATTCAACTTAATAATAATTTTGAAGAAGTTGCACTTTCCTGATCAGTATTCTAACCTGTGCAGATATCCGACCTTTATTGATGCTCTTCGTGACCTGGATGATGCTCTCACAATGATGCATCTTTTTGCAGCTTTGCCCGCAGACAAGACACATGACATTCCTGCTGAGCGTGTCCACAGCTGTCGAAGGTTTGTAACTGCTCTCTTAACAGTACATCTTAATAATTTTGAGGAACACATTATTGTATACTTAATGAAAATATTCACATTTAGTGTATGCAATATTAAATGATTTGAATGTCCAAACTTTAATCACAATTTAGTATGACTTTTTTTGAAACTACGGAAGCATCACTTCAAAATACAAAGTCAATATTCTCACTTCAAAATTGGAAGGAGTGCCTCATCAAAGAATAAGTTATGGCGTTCAACAATAGCTCTGTTTTGCATGGTGGAGCCCAAACCTTTAGGAGCAGGAATGCTCTCTAGTGCATCTCTTCCTGGGCTTGTCGATCTGCTTTCTAGCAGGCCTTTAATGCTTCGTGAATTCAAGTTCGTACATTGTTCAGGGGAGGGGATTCTTCCTTACCCAGGTTGTCAGAGTTCTCCTAAATGGGGAATAGGGTTCCACAATCTATCCTACCCAATGCTCGTAGACTAACATATTATCTTGTAGAGAGAGGAAAGTAGAGGTTTCATATAACAGATCTAGTGCTCTAGGATGGTTAGAATGCAACATTTAGAGTGTAGCTTACTATTCATATAGATGCAGTGCTTGTAATGGATGGGAGGTTGCCTACCACAACCATCCATGATGCTTTTGTTTGTCAATCATCCCAAACCCATGCGAGGGGAGATCTTCATATTAGAGGGACTTAATAAGCAGAGCTCAACACAACACCTTGACTTACCAAAGTTACATTATTCTCACAATTATATAAAAGGGACTTGTGTCGTTTTTCCAACTCTTATCAAACCATTTGGGAATGCCCTAACTGCTAATTGAGTTCATAATAAATTAACCTCATTTACTTTATTTACTAAGTTAGATTTTCTATTTATTACCTCTTTTACTATGTTAGATTTTCTATTTATCTTGGCCTAATACTCATAACTTAATTTACACAGACATACACCAAATAAGTCAACATTGATCATTATATTTAATTAACTGGCACCCCCCCTCCCCCCCCCCCCACCAAATATCAATTCTTTAACTTTCACATCAATTTTGTCACAAAATTTTACACGTAGCTCCCTTGACAAAGGCTTGTTAAATACGAGAGCTAGCTTGTCTTGAGAAGGACAATTCAAAAATTAAATCTCCCAGTTATAAACTTTCTCATTAATGAAGTGGTTGGGAATCTCTAAATGCTTTATCTTCAAGTGGTAAACTAGATTTTCACCAGCTTAAATACTCCATTATTGTATCAGGTTGCTCCACTCTGCTAGAGCCTAGTATCCTTAAGTATTCTCTTAAGCCATATTTCTTCACATCTAGCTCCTAGGGTATGTCCCCTTCCATCAGTGTTGGGTGGGACGGCTGTCATGCTGACTCCTGGGCATCCCATCTCTTCCCAGTCCATATGGGGAATCCTCTTTCTCTCTCTTCCTCATCAACAAGATCTCCATTGGTGAGCTTTTCTATTGTATCACTGCACTCACTATCTGGTCCTCTTGCTAGACTATTAGTTTATAGCTTTTTGCTAGTACTTCTTCATCATTTTGCTTTCATTGCTGATCTAGGAGTTTCTTTCACATTCTTACATTGTATTTACATTGGCTGTACGTTTTAGTCCCGATGGCCTACCTTTGTGGTCATTTAATGGACATTAGTTAAATTAGCTTATCATATCTTATGATATCTAATCTACCTCTAAGAGATAACGCAACTGCAGTTCACTTTTTGTTAGTTTGCAAAATTGCACCTGAACCCAAATCAAACACATACCTTGAAGTAAGATTTCTGTCCCTTGTGATCTCGACTAATTTAAAACTGTAAACGTTGTCAAACTGAATGTAACTTTCATGACAAACTCCTTGACAAAATCCAATGTTCATTGTACATACCTTGTTCTAATCTTTGTAACCTTCCAGTGCACAAGTCTTGACAAAGTCACGATTCTAGAAACAAGAATTATTGCAAAGTTCATCTCGATCCTTTCATAAATAAGATAAATCAAACTTCCTACCATCTATATAAGGTTTCATCTGCCTTCCTGCGGTCCTTATCTATCAACACTGCATCAGTTGCTGGTGTTGATGGTTTGCAATCTGTCATCCTGAATTTCTGAAGCAACTCCCTAGTGTACTTTGCTTGAGGACAAAGATGCTTTCCTCCTCCTGCAATCCAAGACAGAAACAAAGAGCTAAACATCTCAAAAGCATCTTCATATCCCATTTTGCTTCATTAATCACACCTAGACCAGTCTTTGTGATTATGCATTGATCTACATAAACGACAATGATAACAGTGCTTTTGACGACTGGTTGTAGCAATTAAAGATGCACTTCTTACATTTGTCATCCAACTTGTTCCTTTATTCCTCAGGAACATGCACAAAGGGCTTTGCATTGAAAAATTCTAAAATGTTAAATATCAACTTGCATTGAAAAATTCTAGAATGCTGAATATCAAGTTTCTTATCCGACCACACCTTCAGAAGTCTTTGCTTTGATTGCTTTGGTCGATGATCTGTTTTAACACATACACCACTTTGTTCAAAAGTTTTGATTATCCTCTTCCTTCACCATTCACCTAGCCATTAACTATCATGCAATTTTTTATCTATGCTACTTCATTCTGCAGCAGAGAGTAGGTTGTAGTATGCTGCCTCTTGCTGCCATGGATGCACCTTGCAAATCTATAAAAAATTGTGAAAGTAAATACTAAAAACCACCACCATTTATCCCAAGGATTTTCAACTGCCTACAACTTTGGACTTATGCTTCTCCCTCAATGTCTTTAGAGAAAGCTTTTGATTCAAAATTTTCTTTGAAGAGGTGTCTATGAAAATAAAAATAAACACCTCCCATTGCCTATCTTTGCATCGTTCCACATAGGTTGCTATGAATTAGATCCAGCAGTCCTACTGCTCTCAAAGTTTTTCCAATCTCTAACATTTCCTCGTACTGCTTCCTGCATTGTGTGCTTCATAGCTTGCATTGCCCTACCTCACTTGTTTTAGCTCAGAAACCATTGACATTCTATGCAAAAGCTGAAGGCATAAAAAACTCAAATGTGCTTACCTTTCATGGCATAGTGTCTAACTCCATCTTCTAGTCCTCTCTCATTAGTGCTTCCTGTCTGACTGGTGCTGCATCTAAATTGTATAACCCATTCGTTTCCACTGCTTTTGCAACAACTTTGTTCATTCTGGAGTTGTCTTGAATTTCACATTCTCCACCACTGAAAACAACCTTGAAGTTCTGCTTAGTAATTTCTCGTTCATAAAGCTTTTTCTTTCTGAAAGCAAGTACATTTTTATATATTCCTGATGCTTCTTACCTGACCATCCAATGTCTTTATTTTGTCGTTGCCTTTGCTTTTAACTTCATAGGTGACTTGATTCACTAAGGAAAATTTGTATTCTTTACATGGCTCTGCATCCATATCAACCATCTACCATCTGTATCCCATCATGTGTTTTGGGGGACTAGAATCCAAACACCAGAATGTAATGTCCCAAATTAGATTTTGCAATAATCTTAATTACCATCAAGCCATTTTTAACCAGCACTTTGCAAAAATGACATTGCCAATGATTTTCTGCTAATTATTAAGATAAGGACATTTTGTCAAACATATTGCATACAATTTAACATGAAACCCTCACAAACAACAAACTCAGCCTTATTATCTTAAATGTGAATTTAAATATACATGAGAACCTGTTAAGACACCTGCAAGATGGCACAAATGGCTGGATGGCTCTTCCGCATACGTGTTAAGATTAAATCCACAAACTGACCCAGTGAGGAATCTGAGTGATTCGTCCAAGACTAGTTAGGGTGGGGTCTTTCACCATCGAAGACTAGTTATTTTGATCAATTAGGTGGGTAATTGCTCCACTGAAGAAGATCATTCTCAGGGTTATAAACCCTCATGTAAGCTCCAAGCGCCAAATTAAACAATCCATCAGATATCTAGACATGCCTAAAGAATGATCTTGAGCTCCCTTTTATAATCTTTGGCCATCCCAATACCATGAGTAAGTATTCCATGGATACCAATACCATGGGTAAGTATTCCATGGGTGCCAATACCGTGGGTGCCAATAACATGAGCAAGTAATCCATGGGTGCCAATACCATGGGCAAGTAAATACATAATAATGTGACTTTATAAAGTTACCCCTGTTCTCCTGGCCACATTTTAATCCCATTAAATCAATCGTTTCTCCTGCAGTGATCACTCGAAAAAGGGACATGACACAGTCCTGCATACTTGGCTTACTTGTTTGTGCAATAAGAAGCAAGTAATCTTTCCTGTTTACCTTCTCGCCATTGCTACACTCACTGGCAAAGACAGATTCTGATCATTGGAATTCCAGTTTTAGTAATTCTTACTTCTTGGATTCTCCAACGGTCACTTGCTATATGTCCTACTTTACCACACACAAGTGAAAAAACATCTTATATATTCCCAACCTGAAGAATCTGTGTGGGCATGAGAATTACCTCTTCTTTGATCTTTGCCATTCTGCTTTCTGAACTGTTTGTTTGCTTTCCTTTGCCTCTGGCTATAAAGGATCTCATCAATGTGCATTTGTCCTCACATCGTTCCATTTCCTCTTGCAATCGTAGTCCTATTAACTTCTCAAGTTGTATTGTAGCACTGTACCTGTCATATTGAAAGAGGTTTTAAATGGTGTAGAGGACTGTGGTAAATTGGTAATGACTGCTAGGTCAACATGTTCAGTAATTTGTCCTTTACATATGTTTTAGCAACATCCAACTCATCACTTGAAGATCTGATACTGAAAACGAAATCTTCAACATTACTATCTTGCTTCTTGGTAGCGTGCATCTTTTTCAGGTACAAGATCTTATATTAATCTGCTGTTTCAAATATTTTCCTTAATTTTTCCCATGCTACATCTGTCACATTTATTTTCTTAAAATGCTTGTTTGCATTTTTGTTTGCTGGCAATGTCAAAATCAGTAGTGTTGAACTATTTCTGTTTTCAAATGTAGCTATTCCATTTTGATCTATAAACTTAGCTTCCATTCCTTTCCTATCCCCTAGATATTTTTAGATGACAATATATTCTTTACTAATGACCTCCATGATGCATAATATTTGCCATTCAATTATTGAGCCTTTGATAAATCATATTGCCCTCTTGGATTTTTAATTTTAGATTTAGAGCTGAGTTTTGGGTGTACTGTTGAGATTACGCAGTTAATCTTTGGTTGAAGCCATGTGCTGACCTTCTATTCGGATGTAATGGGGGCTTTATTAAGCCTACCTATGAGTACTTACCCATTACTGGATTTTTTAAATATTATTTGGCTATTTTGGTTAACTCTGACCTTGCCAACCTCTTGGGGCTAGCACCTACACTAATATATATATTATATATATATATATATATAATCATTTGTAATTCATTCATTCAAGCTATTGATTGATAAAGGCCTAAGGCAATCTTCCTTTAGTGCACTTCCCTTGCCCATGTGCTTGGGTATTGGTACAATCTCTTTACTGTTCATTTTTAAAGTTCTTTTACATTTTTCCATTATATTTTCACTTTACTGGATTAGGGTTTGTAGGAGATTTCTCTATACATCCTCTTACCTCTAAGACCTGCACTTCAAAATTTTACAAAGTTTACCATGTAGGAAGACTTGCCAATGTTACCACAAAAATATTTCCTCTCACTTTAGGTTTGTTTTCTTCTAGCACATGTGGGGAAACTTCAGAAAATATTGTTTTGATGTTTTCATTAGAATAAGATAGATGGTGGACCTTTTCAAGACTAGTGCCTATCCAATTGGATTATATGGACTTAATGCCAATAAACAAATGGGTCTGAATAAGAAGAAGAGGCACAATTAGGCTATCAATAATATGCTTTATCTAACCATACAGTTCTTTCCAATATGCAGAAATTAATAGGAGAGCCTTTCCAAGGATGAGGTGCATTTACAAAGCAACCAAATGTATTTTGCAACCATGAACAATGGAAAGGGACATTGACATTGACATTGATTCTTGCATTAGAATAGTAGAAGGTGACAAAACTAACTAGTAGAAGGTGATAATACCAACTACTCTTTTTATGACCAACTTCTCTGAGAGGTTGGGTAACCCTCTTTAATTGATGGTTAGGAAATTTGTTTGGAACCCTCGATTGGGGCATTTGGTCTAACAACCCCAATCAAGGATAGTTGTTCCCCATGTTAATTTTTCTTAGGGCTATATTGTTCTTGGCTTTAGATAATTGAATTTCATCATATATGTATTGAATTCACCCCACAACATCATAACAACATTACATCATATGCAATTATATAGAAAGAACAATATCATCATTAATGCAGCGGAATATAAAAGAACAATAGAAGAAAAACATTCACAAATAGAGACACTAGCATTGGTCAGAAACCAGGGTAAAACCCCTCAAGGGGGAAAACCCTTTCAAATTATTCTTCTTATTAGATTGTCATAAAATGTTCAACCAAGAGAGAGTACAATGATTTAGATCTTCAACCACAAAACTATCCAGCGAAATCAACCAAACAATATCCAAGACATGCACCTAGCAACATACTAATCAATATCATGATTCAGAAGCTTGCGATCAATAGTCATCATCTGCTGTCAATTGTCACTTGAAACCCTAGGTCTCAGCTGCAGGGAGCAAGTGCTCCTGAGTGCCGCTGAAGCGTTTTGAGTCTTGACCGCATGGAGAGGCTTTTGTGCATGCGGCTACGACTGAAAATTTCATGTGACAACCCTGCAGCTACAAATCCAAAAACCGTAATTCGTACGTGCGAGCTTCAAACCCTACAATCTCAGACTTGTACAAACCAATTGCTCGCGAACCAACTTTAGGCCTGTGCTAGCCAAAACCAAAGAAGAGAAGAAGAATGCTTGATGGTTGTCTCCAAATGAGGGTCACCCGGTCACTTGACTTGTATTTATAGGCTTCCAAGGGTGTCCAAGTTCATTTAGGGCCGGCATGTCCTTTTGTGCACATGTGGGATTCACTTCAAAAGTACACTTTCCCTTGTCCAAATCAAGTCCTTCAAAGGTCAAAATTGGTCCTCTTGGAAAGAGGAATCTAGTCCCATGATTGGAATTTGTCATTGATCTGCCAAATTAACACTCACTCTTTGCTAGGGAGAAATTCTAACTGCATAATGTAATCATTGCATGTATCCTGTCGTCATATGATGTCCCATTACAAATATCTCGTCAACAAATGTCGTATTTGCTCATCTCGCGCATCTTTGCGCATCCCTGCTCATATCTGCTCATCTTTTCTCGCATGCTTAACACTCTTGAATCTAAAAGCAAAAGAATTTGACATCATAGGGGAGCTCAAGCTGTTGCCCTTTTTTTCATTGGGGAGGCTATGCTACCACTCTGAATCATTTGCTAGCGGGGAGCTCAATGCTACACTTGAGAAACTCTGCTAGCGGGGAGCCCAATGCTACAACCTGGGAACCTTGTCGTCGGGTAGCCAATGCTACCACTCGGAATCCAATGATAATGAGGAAGGTCCTATGGGACACTCTCACCTCATGTCTGCGACAGTGGGGAAGGTCCTATAGGACACTCACATCCCAAGTCATCTTACATAGGGGAGCATCTAACTATCACCCTATATCGAGCAATAGGCGAGATACCACTTACGAGGCAAGGATCACAACCATCCCATTGTGTAGTTAGTGGGCGAGATACCACTTACGAAGCAAGGATCACAACCATCCCATTGTGTAGTCAATGGGTGAGATACCACTTGCTATATGAGGTAAGGATTACAACCATCCTACTTCCTGTTGATCTTCCCAACAATGACCCTAAAGAGTCATGTGGTAGAACACCTACATCTTTAGCTTGAGCGGGATGCCACTTACCGTAAATCGTAAGGATCACGCCTAGCTTGAACAACCAACACCCATTGGCTAGATGAGTGGGAAAGACAAATGCCAACTGGGGTATATTCTACCAAATCCAGAGGTCCCTCAACCCCAGGAGCTCTACGACTCAATTGTTCACCTTGGGAGCTCAGGTAGGGGGGAAGAGCTAGCTCAGTGTCCTCGATAAGCCCAGAGCCTTGCTTAGGAGGGTCATATCCATCAATCCATGTTGCTCTCTATAGATTAGAAACATATCACCGTGCTCATATCCGGTACTAGCTCAAACAATTGACTGAAGAGTTCAATCATACTGCTTTATGTAGTTCTTTTGAGCAACATTCTTCTGTTTTCCTATTCATATGGAACATCAAATCAAATATTATGTTAGAACAAATATATGTTATAAAAGGATACCTTATTCATCTTCCCTCTCAGGGAGGCAACAACCACAAGCCTAAGCTTGTATCATATAGCAACATTGTCTCAATCTATGGAGATATTTCTATCCCAACTATATACGAGATTCTTTTCCAATCAGACCTTAGTCTTGTTGTTGCAATATATCACTGTCATATCTAGAGCTTGCTCAAACAACTCTCCAAAGAGCTTTTTTAACCAAACTGTCTCGCAAATAGCCATGCTAGCAACAATGTACTCAACCTCCAACCCTCTCGGATGATGTGCTTCTTTTGTCCAAGTCAAACCCAGTCAAATCTCTTCCAGTAGCACAACTTCAACCCCCAACTTCAAAATTTCGGGCTCTATTGTAGGTTTGAAATTTTCGGCCCTCTTAGCGGTGGCTGCTGCCACACGTGTGAGCTTATTATGGCCTCCCAATAATTCTTCAGACCTTCACTTGGATTTCTCCTTCTTTTGGTGCTTGAGGATGGCATAATGTGACCTTCACTGACCTTCTTTCTATTCCTTCTTCAAGATCGAACATGCAGAAGAAAAACCCTAGACTAACAACAAAAACCCTATCCTTCCTTCGCACGTTTGAGAGAGAAATAACCTAGAAACAAGTCTTCTTCATTCTCTTCCTCCTTCCTTGCCTTCTTCCTCTTCCTCCTTCGCTTGAATGAGTGAGTGATGAATGTCTTCCAAGGAGGTCGAGTTCCCTCCTTTATATAAGCTTCTTAAGGTGATTGTGGTTCCTCAAATTAGGCCGACTTCCTAGCTGTTAGGCCGACTTGGTTTTGAAGGGTATTTTGACTTTTTAATGAGAAAAATAATTTTCTTTACAAGTTACAATGTGCCCGATGGGGTCTTCAACTTATGACAATGACTCTTTTGACTTTTTGACCTAGGACAAATCCTAGAAGCACTCAATGGGTGCCTGACCTCTAAAATAAAAGACATTGAGAATGAAACCCATGCTCCAAAGATAATAATAATAACAATAGTTTTTTCTTTCATTTTACAATATACAAGAATCAAAAGTACATTTCCTATTTATGAAGACCGAACCTAGTTACACATTTTTCGACACTCCCTCTTAACTAGGAGATATTCATAAATTGTACATGGACATTCTCAATCTGAAGAGATCTCATAAGAAGAGTTGGATTGGTAACCCATCTGTTTAGCATCATATCAACCAACATTGTCATATATTAAGGCTTTGACTAACAACTCTATCTCTCCACAAGATCAAAGCACAATGTTGGCGAGACCAATGATTTATAGACAACATTATCATTGTCTCTCTAGGAAGATAACCCATCCGGATTCTCTCAGAACATGTTCCACCAAGACTATTCTTATCTTGGATAGCCAACCTTCAAAGAATATCGGTCCTCTACGACTACTCTTATATTGGATGCCCTACCACATCCTCAAAGAGTATCAGATGCTAGATGCTTACCCAATCCTCCATTATTTCTTCCCAAGTGAAGACAAGAATGATGTGCCTATCTCTCCCTCTCAACCAGGGAAGATATATCAACCAAACCAAGCTTGTCTCTCAAATACACACACTTTTTGTTAGGAAGAGATTTTGTCAAAATATCAACTAACTATTCGTTAGTGGAGATATATCGTAGATGTAATACACCATGTTGTACTAGCTTTCGAATGTAGTGATACTTGTTGTTTATATGCTTTGTCTTTCCATGAAACACTTGGTCTTTAACAATCTTATACAATAGGTGTTATCACAGTATATCACTATAGGGTCCATTGGTCCTTCAAACAAGTCGGATAGCAGCTTCCTCAACCAGACAACTTCTCTACTTATTTCACAGGCCGCAATATACTCAACCTCAACACTACTCAAAGCAACTGTATCTTGTTGTCTGGTCATCCATGAGATCATGGAGGATCCCAAACTAAAACATGCTCCTATAGTGCTCCTTCCATCTTACTCATTGCCTCCCTAGTCGGAGTTTGTATATACAATCAAATGGACATCATTCCTCCTATCATATTTTAAGCAGTATTAGATTGTTCCTTGCAAATGTCTTAATATATGTTTTGTTGCTATCCAACGATCATGCTTCGACGCCACTTGGAATTGACTGAGAACATTTACTGCAAACATATGCATGGTCGTGTATTCACCAGTACATCAATGAGCCAATCAGTTGTCTATATCTGGAAGGATCCATAGGGCTTGATTCAAAACTCCTTAGCCTCTTCAAGTTTGTGATCATTGGTTTGTAATCCATCATGTCAAACCTCTTCAACATCTCGATCACATATTTCCCTTGACCGAGATAGATCTCATCAGGTCCTTTCTAGACTTCCAGTCCCAAATAGTAGTGCATCAACCCTAGATCCTTCATTTCAAATTTTGCCGCTAGTTGCTTCTTACATTCTTCGATTCAACCTTCCACACATTTCAAGAGAAGATCATCCACATACAAAAGAATGATTACTGACTCTACCTTCACAACCTTAATATAAAGGTTCAAAGCAACAAAACTCTTTGTGAAGCCTAATCTCTGTAGGTATGCATCCATCCTAGCATACCATGCCTTTGGAGCTTGCTTGAGGCTATATAATGTCGTCTTCAATTTGCAGACATATGCCTCTCTATCTTTAACTTCTCATCCCAAGGGTTGCTCTATATAGACTTCCTCATCAATTGTGCCATTCAGGATTGCAGTCTTGACATCCTTTTCGTGGATGTTACTTTCCATCGACGCTGCCAAAGAGACCAATGAATGTATAGTTGTATACCTTGCTGTTGGATCAAATGTCTCTTCATAATTGATGCCTTTCTGTTGAGAGAAGCCCCTAGCCACAAATCTTGCCTTATATTTATCAAGACTTCCATCTGTTGCATGTTTAATCCTGTAGAGCCACTTGGAAGTTACCATAGATTTGTCGTCAGGCCTAAGTACGATCTCCCAAACTCCATTTTTCATTATCGATTGATACTCTTCAGTCATGGTATCCTTCCATTCTTGGTGTGTGACAACTTCTTCAAAGGTGGATGGCTCTACTTCTATCAACTTCGTCATATAGGTTGCATACCCAGAATATCATTTGGGCTTCTTGCTTTCCCTGATTGTTCCTTGAATTGCTCCATGACCGCCTTTGCATCAAGTAGTCTAGACTTTAACTAGTTAGGTCTCTTTCTAGTTTTGGGGATTACCACAGGTTGTATAGGTTTGCTAGGACCTTCATATTCATGATTTGATTCTTCTTCCTCCCTAGTAACTTCCTCTTCAAATACTAGAAGTTCTTGTTGAAATATGTAACTAGGTTCGGTCTTCATAATGACATGTAATGTTGATTTTATGTATCCAATGAAAAGAGAAAAATAAATTTATTATTATTGTTCTTGAGGCATGGGTTTCATGCTCAAGGGAAATTTATTTTAGGTCAAGCTCCCATTGAGAGCTTCTAGGATTTGTCATTGAGTCTATAAATTCAAAAGAGTCATTGTCATGTATGAATAATCCTTCTTGGGCATGTTACATATTTATTTGAGTCAATATGAGTCTAAAATTGAAACCCCTCCAAGATCAAGGATGCAAGCCACAAGTCAAGTTGGCCTAGATACTTCATCAAGTCGGCCTGCCAAGAGAAGTCGACCTATTTTGGACCCCAACAACGCCCATATAAAGGACTCATCCTCTCTCAAAGGAGATAGAAAAGGAAACACAGAAGTTTAATCTAGTGACAAGGAGGAGTCTCATACCATAGCAAAGAAAGGATAGGAAAGGGAAGAATGAAAATCATAATTGTTTGGGCCTGTTATTTTTCACATGTGTGATTTGCGAATAAGGCACACTTTTCCGCTGTCAAAGGATGAAGATTATAGTCACCATAGAAGTCCAAACTTGGGTAGAAAGGGAGTCATCTGGAAGGGCGAGTGGTTGAAGAAAAAGTATCTCACCAAGTGAAGAAGAAAGGAAGGCAACTTTTCCATTATCTTGATCACACATACGATCTAGGGTTTTTGCAGTTATGCTGAATTACAGACAAAAAATTGAAGGCCTGAAAAGAAGGTCGAAAGAGAAGCTATTGTAGTTGGAAGGCTTGTTTGACTAAAGTTGACTTTGTGGAAGAAAAAGGTTCATCAAGGAAAGGGGTTGTGGTCAAGGGTCTAGGTCTTGGAATTCATCAATTGAAGATTCTATAAGAAGAAGAATTCGTTTGGGTTTTCCTCTCAAGATTGGAGAGTTTTGGCCCTGGATGATCACCTACATATTGTGTCCTATTGTCTCATTGGTCTATTGTTTTGGTAGCTGGTTGATGATGGAAGACTATTAATAATAATAAAAAGAAGAAGCTAATCAAATAAAGTAAAAATACAACACAATTAGTTATCATATCAAGAGAAATGATCCTCATACTACTGCCCTAGATTTCTCAACATGGTATCAGAGCTAAGGTGACAAGTCAAGAAAGGGCAGCTCAATAAAGGACACTGAAGGACATAGAAGATTATCAAAGGCATCAAGGACCACTCATTTCAAGAAGCACCTCAAGTACAAGGATTATATCATTATCTTAAAGAAAGTCAAAACCCTAGTTCGCTCAAAGGAGGACTACAAATCAAAGCATTTTCAAGGCTACTCATCCAAAGGGAAGCTAGAAGAAAGGCGTTGTCATCATCAATAATGCAAGGTGATTTCCCCTCCTTGAAGGATCATCTTTTGAAGGAAGAAATCTCCATCAAGAAGACATCTCTGTCACGAAGTCATCAAAATCAAGAAGGCAACATATTGAAGATATTGTAGTCAAGGAGTATCTTCACAAGTAAGTACATTTATGTCTACATCTGAATCTGTGTAAATGTCTTTTTGCAAGGAGAGCAACAAGTTGGTCGGGTCAGTTAAATTTCTAGCATGGAAGAAGAGCACTGATTTGATCCTCATCGAAAATGAAGTCGTGGAACATGTTAAGTGCTCAATAACTAAACCTCCAAAGGAAGAAACTCAAGTACTTGCAAGGTACATAAAAGGGGAAGTAAGGGCTCAAACAAAATGAAGATTTTCAAGGAAGAAGGAATAACCTCATATTCTATGAGGGTGTCAAAAATAAGGGACCAACTCCAAGAGTTGGGAGGAATAATGTCTGACAGGGATAATGATTGCCATAGTGATCAATGCACTACCAGAGGAATGGGGAAACTTTACATCAAGCATCTATGGAAAGAAGGAATCTACTCCATTCAATGAACTATGGTCATTGTGCAAAATAGAAGAAACCCGGCTGAAGGCAAAAATTGATGTAGGATCAAGTGAACAAGCACAAGCATTTGCTACCATGACTAAAAGAAAAGGGAAGTCTGGGAAGGTTGGTCCTCAGAAAAAGAAGAAGAATATGGCCAAGGTTCAATGTTATGGTTGTCATGAGTATGAGCACTATAAAAGAGATTGTCCAAAATTCAAGAAGGACAACAATAAAAGAGGAAGGAAAGAAGCCCATATCATTGAAGAAGTGGAAGAAGCTGAAAAGAAGAAATCCAAGGAGGAAGTAAAAGATCTCTACTATGATTGAGATAGTCTTCCTCACCAGTTCTTTTCAAGTTTTTGTTTCATGTTTTTTGTTGTAAAGTATAACTATCATGGTAGGAATCATTAGAAGCATGATAGGATGCATCATGTTATGAGATGGCACCACAAGAAGCATACAATATGAAGCAAGAGCTCGAGATATCATAAGAAGCTTGCAAAAGCGCTAAAGTGGAAGTCTATGGCAGTCACCTATAGTGAAAAGGAGCTCTTGGTAACCTCATTAGAAGCATAAATAATACCTATGGATAGAAGAAAGTCATCTAGTATAAAGCTCATCATACATCATTCAAGAGGAGCATTTGTAGGATGAGGATGATCAATATCCTGTATTGAATCTTCAAAGGAAGATTCACCTATTGAAAGAAGCAAGTGTCTTGCCGGGATTTCCACCTTGTGAGGGATTCATGGGATGATGGTATGATAGAAATGAAGCAGGTTAAGATGATTGAAGAACCTTCAATCAAGGAAGCTGCCGAAAGAAGATGACCAAAAGAAAGGGATGAGGTATGTATGCTTGTATTTCATAAAATTGAGTCATGTCATATAGGTGCAGATAAAATGGATAGATGCTCTTCCTCATGAGCATGATCAAGGAAAAGAATCTCCTCCTTGGAAAGGATGCATAAAGGCATGGTTCACATATTGACTAGATGAAATCAACATAATGAGTCCTCATATGGAATATGAGGTGGTTAATACAAATGAAGGAACTATGAATGGGAGTTCTTGAGAAGCAATATGTGAAAAAAGTAAGGAGAGATCGTGAAAGATGTAACTACTGTCACATAGAAAAAGAAATCATGATTTGATAACTAGAGGGATTGACCTTGACTCCTCCATGGAAAAGGTATAAAGGCTCCAATGAAGTTTGGAAAGGCAAAAGACCTTTGACATTTAATGTTTTTAGAGATGTGTCAATATGTATGCAGGATGTTGATGTGTTAAAATTGGCAACTAGGGCCAAACTCCATGTGGGTCATCTCATTTATGGTAGCTGATATTTTTCTTGGATTCCTTTCGTCGAGAGGTGTAGGATTGTTGATCTAACGATCATCCGATTCTGACAAGTATTTATGGAGATATGATTTTATTTGTATTTACTTGACAAATTGTCAAGGTCGGTCAACAACTAAATGGGTGGCACACATGCTCAGCGTTTCATATAAATACAAGTGATGTTGAGGCATTATTCCATCATCTCATCTCATCTCATCTTATATTCCTCTCTCTCTCTCTCCTTACTTGATTGGGTTAACAAGGAGCAGCTATCGTGGGAGAAGGACGCAGCAAGGAAGCAAGGAAGACGCAACAAGGAGGAGGACGGAGGTGTGTTCCAGTGTTGATTGTGGGTGACCTAGGTGCAACAAGCAAGGGATGACTGCGTTGAACAACGAGGGAGGTATTTTGACTACGACCTTGTGTGGGGAGTCTCCCTCAAGCAAGCTGCAATTCTGATCTACCATTCGTGGCCCTGATTTGATTCATGAAGTGACCAACGCTGACGGGTTAGGGCTGAATGTAGGGATGCCTATATGTTGACCTGTTTTGAACATTTCTTTTGGGCTGACCTTCATTGCTGTTGAAGGCCGAGTTGACCAAGGTTGACTCAAGGTCATTTGTGGACCATTTGATCTACTTTGCAAGTTTGTGAGAATAATTTCGGCAAAATCACATAAAAAATCATTTGTCGACGCGTTTCGAACCAACCAGTGTGGTTCATCGTTAGGACAAGTTGAAGATCCAATCTGAGCGATCAGTTAAATAGGGACAGCAGGCCATTCCAACAGCTAAATTTTCTAGAATAACAGTTAAAGGACCCCTAACGGCTAGGTTTGACTAGACCCAAGGGGAGGGACCCAAATTTTACTAATTCTTTTATTTATCACTTTTATTATAATTAT
>APFE031583387.1:0-12666 GCA_000404065.3 Pinus taeda | reverse complement strand
TTGGTCCTGCTAAATTTGAACAATTCAAGGGATCTATTGGTGTTGTAAATAGATTGAGCATTAAGGGAGGGTATTAGAATAATTCTAATATTAGTTTAATGCTCATTCTTCTAATTGTTGCTATTTTTCTTTCTTTAGCAGTTTCTTAGATGAAACTGAATCTCACATAGAAACTTGATGTTTCTATCTTTGTAAAATATCTCTGTATTATTATTGAGTATTCAGCTCAAATCAATTCATTCAATTCATTTGGAAATCCATATGCGTGTTTCGCACTGTTTTAACATAATTGTTCCAAAGCGATATGCTTAGACATAATCAGCTGAACACGATTAACAATTAGTTTAAAAATTATTTTGTAAACCACATTACAAAAGTAAGATAGGTCTAAAATCTGAAAACCTAGATGAATTATTTTTTTTTGGAATTAGAGTGAGAAAGGTAGCATTGATAGCACTTGAAATGTGGCCTTGAACTCGAGACTCTTCCACCATCTCAATGAGATCTGGACCCATCATATCAAAGAAAAAAAAGCTCCATCGACCATCTGTTCGGGCTTGGGCTTTTGTCCTTGGCAAGCTCTTTCAATACTCCTTGCAATTCTTCAGAAGTAGGAATTATTTATTTATTATTATATTTTTTAAGGAGTGGTTCACGGACACCAGTGGTCAACGAGTGGCGCTACGGTCCACAGAAATTTGGAGCTGACGCCCTCGGCCTTATTTGCAAGACCTGACCCCCAAGGGGGCTTCAAGGAGAATGGACCTGGACCTCGAGGGGTTGGTTGAGGCATTTTGTTTTGACCCACTGAGCTAACCCTTGGGCTCTTTTATTATAATCTTTTTCTTATTTTTTTCTTTTATTATTTGTTTATATTTTAATGCTTTTTCTTCTTTATATTAATTATTCCCTTTATTTTGACTTTTTTTTTTAATATTTTTCTATATATTTTATATTATATATATATTTATATATATATATATATATTATATATAATTTTTGGTCCTTAATGACCAAAAGGCTTTATGACAGAATGGAACCTTCCAAGATATTTTTCTTGCTAATGCTTGAATCGAATGACAATGAACTTGATAAAGAATTGATGGCCAAAAGTTGGGATTGGAGAACGCGGTTCGTATATGCAACAAAATATTTAGAATACCTGAAATATGTAAATATCCATTATAGGAAAAATAAGATATTTATATATAAGAAAGTTGAATGTACAAGAAAAATGATTTATGATATTTACAAATGAGGGCTCACTTATATACCTAGGCAAGCACCCTTTTATGAATGGCCATGTCTTTTAAGACATGCTTTTTCAGTAACTAATTATTATTTAATTAATCATTATTATGATTATTATTATTTATATATTATTTTCATAACACAAACAAGTGTTTATTGTCCTATATACATGGTGAAGACTAAAGGGATTTTTGAATCTCTAGTTAATATTAAGATCAATACTTCAGAAAAGACCAAAGTAAATATCTTGGACTGATGTCTTATACGTAGTCACCCTTCAAACTACGATAGATTGTTTGTTGAAGATTCTAATCTATCACCATACATAACTTTGAAATCTAAAGCACTTAAAATTCCATAGAAGTTACAGGAAACTCTATGTCATAAAACTTGTTAACGCTAATCTTCTCTCCCAAGCACATTTGGTTGTTAGGAGAAATTCTGATTCCAAAGAGATGAAGGCTTTACATTCTCTTGAGATGCATTCTTTATTTCCGACATGCTTCCTATTACCCCTCATATTGCATGAGACCTTGTACTAGGTTGAAGATCTTTGCCAGTAGGTTGCATTGTAGTATCTTGGTTTTAGAGTCATTGTGTTTCTATGTGAATGAATTTAGATCATTGGTTATCATCTAATTGGCATCTTTATCTGTTAAAATTGGCAAATAGGGCCAAACTCCATGTGGGTCACCTCATTTATAGCAATTGATATTTTTCCTTGACTCCTCTTGTCGAGAGGTGTAGGATTCATCTAAAGATCATCAAATTCCGACAAGTATTTATGGAGATATGAATTTATTAGTTATTACTTGACAAACTATCAAGGTCGGCCAACAGTTAAGTGTGTGGCACTCTGGCCCGGCGTTGCATATAAATAGAGGAAAGGTTGAGTCATTATCCCAACTCATCTTACCTCTCATCTCTTCCATTGTCTCTTGGGTATACAAAGGAGAGAGGACGCAACTAGGGTAGCGTGGAAAGAGAAGGACGTAGCTAGGGCAACGTGGGAAAGAGGATGCAACTAGGGCATCATTGAAGGAGGATGCAGCTAGGGCAGCAAGGACACAAGAAGGTGCAACAAATGGTTTAGGCCTACGTTGACCAACACATTGCCTCCATTGACTGTGGCCTTGTGTGGGCAGCCTCTCCTAGGCTAGCCGAAGTGCTGAATAGGTCTGCGTTGACTGTTTAAGGGCACATTTATGACTGCGTTATCTGGTTAGGGCTGGCTGCAGTGTGCTGTAGCATGCACTGTTGTTTTGACCATCTTACCTTGACTATTTTGGGCTGCCACTAGCTCTGTTGGAGACCGAGTTCTCCTAGGTTGTCTTGAACACATTTTGGGAGCTTATTGATCACTTTTACTATTGTTGTCCAAGGGTTTTATTACTGCTGTTGTAAATCACTGATTAGTGATATTGCACTATCTCTCTCTCTCTCTGCTGAACTATTGAAGATAAAATAAGGTTTGATCAAAGGGTTTCCCCACATTGGGGGTTGTCCCTGGCTAGCCGCCACATCTTGTGTCTCTTGTATTGGCTTGTTTTCTGTCGATCGTTTAATGTTCTATTTGCACTTTACTTTATGTTGTGATTGCTAATCAGTGGTTAAAAAAAGAAAAAGAAGTAAACTGCTCTAAGCATAGAATATACCATAATTTAACATGGTTTCAGAGCTGAGGTGAAGACAAAGCCCAAGAAAGAGCAAGAGCAGGAACAATCACAGAAGAGAAGGTTGGCAAGGCTATCTTAAAGAAATCATGGGGTCCTCAACGCACTTCCTTGCTAAAGACAAACTCCATGAGAAGTCTGACTATCACGGATGGAAGATGTCTCTCGATCTAACATTAGAAGAGCAGGAAGTTTTGGACCTTGGGAGAGGCAGAATTGTTGAGCCTCCATCAAATGCATCTGCTGTTGCCAGAAACAAGTGGACTAAGGGAGAAGTCAAAGCAAGGAAGATCATCTGAGACTCTATCGACAAGTGCTTGGTGGCCTATGTTTCCGAGCTGAACACCTCCAAGGAAATCTACGATAGACTGGTGAGTTTATTTAAAGTTAATGATGCAAATCAAGTTTTGTTCCTTAGAAATAAGCAGAAGAAAATTAAGAAGGGAAAAGATGAGAATATGCAAGCATATTTCTTAAGGATCACTGAGATCAAGAATGATCTCCTATCTATTGGAGAAGTAGTTCTTGATAGGGAAATGACACTCACAACTCTTGGAGGACTGCCACCTGAATGGTATATATTCAGGACTACTCTTCTCAACAATAATGTAATTCCTGGATTTGAGGAATTGATGGCTAGATGCATTCAAGAAGAAACAAGGATGGAAGAGCAAGAAATGCCTGCACTTAAAGGCCATCCCTCTGCCTTTTCTTCTCATGCTAAAGAAGAAACAATTCTAGGGCTACATCCAAAGGAAAGGTTGGACCAAAGGGTGGAAGAAAAGGACGATGTTACAATTGCAATAAAATGGGCCACTATGCGAGGGAGTGCCCTAATAAAAGGGACTCACACCAAGACAATGATCAAAATCACTCTCAAGGCAATCAAAGGAATGGCAGGTCTAATGGTAGAGGTAAAAGAAATATAGGAAATCAAGGAAGAGGACAACCCTTCAAGAAGGCAATAAACTTCAGGTATGAATCTAATGTTGTTAACAATAAGCAAGATGAATACTATCTACCAGAGGCCCTCTCTACTACTGCTCCCCCAGACTCGCTGGGAAATTGGCTTATTGATAGTGGTGCCTCAAGGCACTTCACTGGTTACGAAGAAGCTCTCTCTAATCTGATAGAAAAGGAGACCAACCTGGAAATTGTTCTCGGGGACAACTCAAAATATCCCATGAAAGGCGTAGGGAATGTCACTCTTCAGTTGAATCAGGGAAATACAATTCATTTACAAGATGTATTATATGTACTTGATCTCAAAAAGAACCTGGTGTCCATTTTGGCAATGGAAGACAAAGGCTACAAGGTGGCCTTCTTCGATGGCAAGGTACGTGTATGGAAAAAGAACTTTAAAGATGATTTCACTCTTGGGTTTCGAGTTGATTCATTATATCAGGTCGGAGGAAGTCCGCTGGGTGTCATGTGTTGTGACACATCTCTTCAATTTGAACTATGGCATCGGAGGTTTGCTCACCTTCATTATAAAGCTCTACCCAATGCAAGACAAATGGTGATAGGGATGCCCGAGTTCCGAGTAGAGCAAGAAGGTGTATGTCCGGGATGTGTCGAAGAAAAGCTCAAAAGGGGACCATTCCCCTCAAGCCAACGCAAGACCTCCAATATCTTACATTTGGTTCCTTAGGAGGATATTTATATTACCTCACTTTTACAGATGATTATTGTCGTAAGACTTGGATATAATTCTTGAAAAAGAAGGATGAAGTGTTATCCTGGTTTCGTCACTTCAAAGCCTTGATCGAGAATCAAATCGAAAAGAAGATCAAGATCTTAAGGACCAATAATGGGACTGAATATGAATCCAATGATTTTCATGACTTTTGCAATGAGGCTGGCATTAAGAGGGAGACTACTACAACATCTACTCTTGAGCAGAATGGTGTGGCGGAAAGGATGAATCATATGATTGTGGAAGCTGCTCGTGTTATGCTCCATGATCAAAGACTTCCAAAGTTTCTATGGGCTGAAACTGCAAATACCGCGGCATGTGTACAAAACAGATGCCCTCATCAAGCATTGGGTTCCAAGACTCCCGAAGAGATGTTCATTGGTAAGAAACTTGATGTATCTCATTTTAGAATTTTTGGAAGTCCTGTATATTTTCATGTGCCGAAAGAGAAAAGGAATAAATTGGGTGCATCTGGAAAGAAAGGAATCTTCGTGGGCTATAGTGAAAATACTAAGGGCTTTAGAATCTATGTGGCTGGTCAAAGGGAAGTCTAGATTAGCTATGATGTCACCTTTGACTAAGATATGGCTCTTAGCAAAGTTGACAATCTTCCTACTCTAAGGGGATCTAAAGAAGCTAACACTAGGGAACTAAAGGAAAAGGAAGATGAGGCGATGCCCGATGTGGAAGAACCTATGGATCCTACTGATCCCCCTTTGCAAGAGCCCTCCTCTTCTAGGAAGAGGCCTTCATGGCTTAGGGGGTCACTTGATGATGCTGAAGGGCACGTTGCACCCAAGGGAACCTTCCAGGAAAGCAAGAAGCCTACCAGGTATCAGTTATACTTGACCATCATGAGCACGATCATCCAAAATGATTCTTCATCATTCACAAAATATGTCAAGCATCAAGTATGGAAAGATGCTATGACTGAGGAATATGAGTCCATCATGAAAAACGATGTCTGGGATGTGGTCCCTAGACCCCAGGACAAAGCTGTTGTCACTTCGAAATGGCTTTACAAGATAAAGCACGTAGTTGTTGGAAGTGCGGAAAAGTATAAGGCTTGTTTTGTCGCTTGTGGCTTCTCCCAGAAGGAAGGTATAGACTATGACGAGATATTTGCACCTGTTGCCCGATATACCACCATCCGCTCGATCATAGCCCTTACTGCTTCGCAAAGATGGAACCTACACCAGATGGATGTCAAGACTACGTTCTTGCATGGTTTGTTTAAAGAGGAAGTCTATGTGGAGCAACCCGAAGGATTTGAGATTCATGATCGAGAATATCATGTGTGCACGTTGAAGAAGGCCCTCCATGGGCTCAAGCAAGCACCCCGAGCATGGTATGAAAGGATCGATAACTACTTGATGAAGTTGGGATTCACTAGGAGTGAAGCTGACCCTAACCTTTACTTTAAGGTTGAAGATGGCAATCCTCTCATACTTGTGCTGTATGTTGACGACCTCTTTCTAACAGGGGCAAACCCTCTCATTCACAAATGTAAGAGGGAGTTGGCTTCCGAGTTTGAGATGAAGGACCTAGGATTGATGCACTATTTCCTAGGACTAGAAGTCTGGCAGAAGCCAAGGGAGATTTTCCTATCTCAAGGAAAATATGTGGTGAAGATATTGGAGAGATTCGATATGGTGGACTGCAAGCTCGTAACTACCCCGATGGAGCTTGACTTCAAGAAGTTAAGCCGTAGTGCTGTTGGACCTGTTTTACGAAATGCTACCGAGTATCGTCAACTCGTCGGAGCATTGATGTTCTTGGTGAACTCCCATCTGGATATATGCTTTGCAGTCAACACGTTGAGTCAACATATGGTTGAGCCTCACCACTCACATTGGATTGGTGCCAAGAATATGTTGAAATATCTTCGTGGCACAATTACTCATGGGTTGAGATACACTGCTGGAGATGTGAGACTACTTGGATATACCGACGCTGATTGGGCAGGCAGTGTGGTGGACCGAAAGAGCACTTCCGGGTGTTGTTTCTCTTTGGGATCTGCCTTGGTATCCTAGATGAGCAGGAAACAAAATTCGATGGCTTTGAGCACTGCTGAGGCAGAGTACATTGTTGCTAGTATGGTCCCTTGTGAGGCGGTTTGGTTGCGAAATCTCTTCAGTGAGCTATTTGGATTTACATTGGATACCACTGTGATCCTGTGTGACAACCAGAGAGAGATTCGTTTATCAGAGAACCCTATATTTCATGATCGCTCCAAGCATATCGATATCAGGTACCACTATATTCGGGATATGGTGCAGCGAGGAGCATTAAGGCTCCAACATATCGATACAGATGAACAAGTTGCCGACATTTTGACGAAGCCCTTGGGAAAGGTCAAATCTTGACTTTCCGAGAATGACTTGGTGTCGTTCATAAACCCTCTTATGAGGGTCAAGTATGATGTATTGAGCTCTAGGAGCTCCAAGGGGGCGCGGGGTACTTCTTGGAGCGACATGTGACCACAGGGCGACTCACCATCCCCTGGTGGTGCACTATGTACAGGGTGAAAGGTTCAACCTTCCCCCGTGACACCCTGTGGCGACTGTGCAACAGGATGATTAGTTCTCTTGTGGGCCAGGATGATTAGTTCTCCGTGGCGACTGTGGAACATGATGATTAGTTCTCCTGTTGGCCAGGATGATTAGTTATCCATGGCAACTATTGGACATGATGATTATTTCTCCTCTGGCGACTGTTGGATAGGATGATTCGTTCTCCTATGGACAGGATGATTAGTTCTCTTGTCGAGGCATCCTACCCATGCAGTTTGGGACTCATGGGAAGTACCTCTCATCTGATCAATGAGCAGGGAAATGGGGTTAGGGACCATAGTAGTACTATCGATGGACGCATCGTTGTATCTTCCGTACTTCCTATGCTAGGATGACCTCCATTGATCTGGGATTAGTGAGAGTGGTATGACACACTCTAAGACTGACTTCGGGTCAGTGGAGGATGGTATGATACATCCTTGATCATTTCTTCTTCTTCATAGTTCGAGCAGAGCAGGGACAAGCTGTGCAGGGCAGTGCATTTGATGGTTGGGATAGTAGCAACGGTCAGACGGATTGGAGATGGAGTTCTCCTTAGTTGAGAGGGAGTGTTAAAATTGGCAACTAGGGCCAAACTCCATGTGGGTCACCTCATTTATGGCCGCTGATATTTTTCCTAGATTCTTGTCGACAGGTGTAGGATTGATTTAAAGATCATCCAATTCCGACAAGTATTTATGGAGATATGAATTTATTAGTAATTACTTGACAAATTGTCAAGGTCGGCTAGCAGTTAAGTGTGTGGCACTCTTGCCCAGCGTTGCATATAAATAGAGGAGAGGTTGAGTCATTATCTCAACTCATCTAACCTCTCATCTCTTCCATTGTCTCTTGGGTATACGAAGGAGAGAGGACACAGCTAGGGCAGCGTGGAAAGAGAAGGATGCAGCTAGGGCAGCCTGTGAAAGAGGACACAGCTAGGCCGACATTGAAGGAGGATGCAGCTAGGGCAGCAAGGACGCAGGAAGGTGCAACAAATGGTTTAGGCCTGTGTTGAGCAGCACATTGCCTCCATTTACTGGGTCTTGTGTGGGTAGCCTCTCCTAGGCTAGCCGAAGTGCTGAACAGGTCTACGTTGACTGTTTAAGGGCACATTTATGACTGCATTATCTGGTTAGGGCTGGCTGCAGTATGCTGTAGCATGCACTGTTGTTTTGACCATCTTACCTTCACTGTTTTGGGCTGCCACTACCTCTGTTGGAGACCGAGTTCTCCTAGGTTGTCTTGAAGACATTTTGGGTGCTGATTGATCACTTTTACTATTGCTGTCTAAGGGTTTTATTACTGCTGTTGTAAATCACTGATTAGTGATATTGTACCATCTCTCTCTCTTAGCTGAACTATTGAAGATAAAAGGAGATTTGATCAAAGGGTTTCCCAACATTGGGGTTTTGTCCTTGGCTAGCCGCCACATCAGTCGATCGTTTAATGTTCTATCTGCACTTTATGTTGTGATTGCTAATTAGTGGCTAATAAAAAGAAAAAGAAGTAAACTGCTCTAAGCATGGAACATACCATAATTTAACATTATCACACATATTAGAAGCATACAAGTTGACTTTGATAGAGTGCTTGGGTGAATGAAGGGCATATCACTTGTGCATGCTTTCCTAGATTCTTCCCTTATGATTGTAGAAAATTTATGATTTGCACCCTTAACTCAGTTTACAAGTTTACATGTGTTTGTGTGGGACCAACCCACATGTTTTGTCACGCTGATATAATTTTCAGTATGCATTTATTGTAAACATTAAAAGAGTACTTCTATTTTTCACTTTCCTATCAATTGGTAATTAATACAAAATTTAAGCAAGCATTCACACATGAGATACTTATTTTTGGTCAAGTTGACCTCAGAAAAACCCCACAGCCTCTTGGGGAAAACTGGTCTTCGAAGGAGGATTTTATTGCTTAAGAAATTATAAAATAAGTACATAAAAATTCACTGTACTTATCTCCGTTTTCTGCTGTAGCATTAAATGCAAATTTTTGGAAATTTGTGCCCACTGTAATTTTCAGATTTTTACAAAATTTTATGCTCAGAATTTTTGCATTTTCTCAAAGCTGAGCTCCTTGAATTTTAGTGCCCAAATTTTGCCTCGAAATTTGTGCAATCTCTGCCTTGAATTCCGTGCTTGAAGGTGATTGTTCTGCCTCGAAAAGCATGCTAGACAACTCAATTTTTGCGCTGTCTGAGTTTGCTGTCCCGAAATTCATGCCTCAAATTTCGAGCCTGATTGTAGCAATCCTCCTCGAATTTCGAGCTGTTATGCTCCTTGAAATTCATGCCACAAATCCTTGAAATTTGGGCCTTTTTGCCTCGAAATTTGTGATTGTTGTAGTTGCTAAGCTCCTTGATTTTCGTGTAGTTGCTAATCTTTTGTCTCTTTGGAAAATATTGAATTCCTAAACCTAGGATCCAATGGTTGAGATTTCATCCTCAAATCTCAAGATGTGTGGTTGAGATGAATTCTCCCAAATGACCTCCCTTAAACATTGGCACCATCACTTAAAAGTCTCCTAGTAACTTTTCTATTTTTTTCATAAAGTGATTTTTCACCTCAGTTTAATATTAAAAAAGTACACTTTGTAGTTTACACATAAAGTCACTTCAATAAAGTACAAGTGACTTTAATATTAGAAAAAGTACATGGTGCAACACTTTGTAAACCAGGGCATTGGAGCGTCCTTAAGGTTGGAGCTTGTAAATGAGGGGGTTGGAGCCTTCTTCACTCAGAGCATAAAAATCTTGATGTAACTATTTTGAAGACAAATATTGAGAAGCGTTTGGTGGTTTTTATCCTGGAAGGGTTTCCACCAAAAAAATTCTGGTGTACTGTCTTGATGTCATGCATTGTTGAATTGTGTTGTTTACTGATGTGATGCTGATTTATATTTGAATTAATGTTAATTTTAATTTGAATGCTCTGAAGATTAAAATTAACTAATTTAAGAGAAATAGTAAATACTGATTCACTCTCGTCAGTATTTCCAACAAAAGTCCTAAAGTTCAAGGAAGAATATGGTGTAACTATGAAGGAGGTCTTTATCACCTTAGCAATTCCCTTCTACACTTTAGGCTTGCCCTCCTTTGACTCTGGAGGGGCTCAATCTACAAAGGCCCTTTCCTTGTTGTCCCAAATTGCAGAAATATAGCTAAGGAGATTACTCGAATTGATAACATCCAACACTTTTGAAGATTATGATTTTGTAGAGTATAATGTATGTGCATTTAACCAATCATAGAGAAATAATGCATCCATAAACAACATCACAAGGCTAATATAACAGAAAATGGAGAGAGCCTACCAAATTCTTACTCCATAAACGTGTAATGTTCCTAAATAGGAAAAACAATGATATGCAACGCAAACAATAAATTACACCACAGAAAATTTCACCCTTTAGCATGCACCCACGAAAAATTGAAAATGTAGAAGCAGCTGAGCGATTTTATTATAAACTGGAGCAAGAGTACAAATATATGGAAGGAATGCACCTGGGCTTGCCTCAAAGGAAAGCGGAGCAAAGCCTACGTGAATAACTATGAAGCCTAGATGCAGCTATCAACTGCCCAAGCACTGCTCTACATTGCCCCAACAATTCTGCACCGTATACTGCAAAGATATAGCTGGAAACCCCTCCTCAAGTGCTCAAAAAATTCTACAAAATTACCTCCAAGCTCAAGCAAAACCCACCAAAACCTAGAAAGGGTTTGGCCTAATTTCGACCTTTGAAAATCGACCCCCAAAGGCCCTACGCTCTCCACTGGTTGTTGAAATACGCTGCATGTCAATGCACTAACAAACCTCCCCAAAAGCACTCCAAAAAGGTTGTAATCAACTCCCCAAATGTTATCCTTATTTCTCCCGGCAAGTTCCAGCCTCAATGAGCAAGCTCCTCACTCCCACGTGTGTCTAGTGACACCCTTCTGCACAATCCCAGGAGCAACAAACTCACTACAGAAGATAACTGTCTCCTCCAGCTCCCAAACTTCCCAAAAATCCTGCGAAGTACTAGATCTCCCTTCTCCAAACTTCCTCCGGCAATTGTTGTGAAAATTTCTGAATCTATACAAACAGAAATCTTACTGTAGTCACTAGTTTATCATCTCCTACTTGTTATTTCATTTAACAAGTTATTTAAGTGTAAACAATGATGAAAAACACTACTGCAGACTACACTGACAAACAGATCATAAACTGAAATCGATATGAGACAAACACACAAGGGACACTGTTATTTTTGGACAAACATCCTTGGAAAAACCCAATTCGGGAAAATCGGTGCAACATATAGAGGGTTTGTATTATTAAGCAAACATAATCTGAGTACAACAGGTTAGCACTCATAGCGACTAACCTTTCAGAGAAATATCGGCAGCAAGAAATACATACGAGGGTTTACCTTGTTCTCCAAGTCACAACTAATCAACGCAGTGGTCTGACTTTGGCAAGCATTGTGAAATCCCAATGTAATCCCTTCTTGGGCTAGCGTCTTGCCTCTAAGAGACTGCATCACCCCTTCTGCTGGATCGATTTGCTGGAGGAAGACTGTTGTTCAGCGCTCTCCGATTAGAACCTCGCTTCTCCAGCAAAATCTCGAACTTCTAACAAATATCATGCACTGCCACTGCAAGAGACCCTCTTGTCATGCGTCAGCACTGCGTGAGCCCCTTCCTGGGCTGTGTAGGCCTCTTTGATGGTACTGCATTCCACCCCCCTTAACATGTTTCGTCCCCAAAACATATGAAGAACACAAATAATAAGATCTACTCAAAAGAGTAGTCCACTGGTACCATGCATGTGCATCTAGCCATCCAAGAGAAAGGTGAACCTTCGATCTAGCTGGTGCCTCGCTCGCTTGAGATGGAAGTTGACCCTGGCGGCTCTTCTGTGCTGATGTATAGTAGGTGGATCATCGCTCCTCTCTATCTGTCATGCAGGGGTTGTTGTCCTTGTGGCTAATCTGTTTCCATCTTGTTGGTTGTTTTCTTGCGGGGTGATGTGGGTGGTGATATGCTGAAGTTTTAACCAACGATGTCTTTTTCTTTAATTCATCACCTAATGGAGCTTGATTGGTAGCTGGTACATGTTGTGGTCCTTGCTATTGTTTCTTATCTTCTAATATTACTTCAACCATTGAGTCCTCATCTGATGTAGCTGTACCTGTAACAGTTTCTGCTTCAACCTCTTTGGAATCTACTAGTTTTTTTGTACCTGGTTTGATGTTTGTGTTTGGTTGTCGACCACCAAGGGCTCATCATCTGATGTGTCAGTCCTTGGAGCATCTTCTACTTCAACCTCCTTGGACTCTACCTGTTTATTGATGGAAATATCCTGTAATGTAATTTTCTTCTTTTTATACCAGAGCTTCATGAATTTCCTCTGCACATTAATATTGACAGTCCCCACAGATTCCATCCAAGGATATCCCAAAACAACATCCATGTTATCCATATATGAAATATAAA